>LYUA01001808.1:165557-177201 GCA_002093875.1 Calopteryx splendens | reverse complement strand
CTGATGATGACGTTGTATCGTTGAAACCTGGTCGTAGCAAATAAATTGTGTGCGAAAAAACCAAGTGTTCACTATTCACTATGAATCGTTCCCACAAATTAACGCCTGAAACAACTTATCCTATAGGGAAGTTAAAATTGTCGCACACGTTTCCTAATGTTGTGGTCACTAGTTGTGCGAGGAGAAAAGGATTCTATCTATTCAGCAGGGAATCTCTCTCATCTTTCCATCGTGATCTCTACTACCTATGTAGTGCAGGGCTAAAACTATTCTCTGAGTGTCAGTGTTAAACTCGAATGATTTAAATCGTTCATGTAATTCATTCATACTTCCCGTGGCCCCAAACCAAGGCTATCCAATAACAAGGTGATTTCACCTTTTGTTTATGATGTTTCTTCAACGAACGGGTGGCTATCTTCTGTATTCTGTTCAATTCCGAGATTAGATCCTTCTGCGCAGGGTCCTAAATACCCTAAGCGTGTTCAAGACGAGGTCTAATTAGCGCGGAAAAGCAACTCTTCCTTACTTTTTCATTCGAATATTTTCCCATTGTACGCGCTTGGTGAATCCAAGTCTATTGAATGCAGCCCCTTATTGGCCCTAACTTACTTACCCTATATTAGAGTTACCCCTAAGTGCTTAAATGGTTTCGCAATTGTTATTTCCACCTCCTTGAGTTTGCAGGCGAGTTTATGGATATATGACGAAGTGATGTTTGGGTGGTGTAAAAAATGTCGGTAAGCGAGTGTACGTGAAATTTAACAATTTAAGTGATAGTCGTTTAAAAAGAAGTTAAAGAGTCAGGCATGTCTTTATTCTTTTTGTTCTGTAATAAACTTTTATGCGACTCATGAAGATAAAAATTTACTAAAAAAGGCATCAGTCATACTTGAATTAACAGAAGCTGGAATGCCATAATTTTGGGCAATACTTTCATTAAAATTTCTTAGTTACAATCTTAGGAAGATAGGAGCTGCTGCAATTAACCGAAATGGCATTCTCTCTATAAAATAAAATGCTGGAATGACTTTGTGGATCTCCTTTATTATTGTAGAATGATACCTATTTATTTTTGTTTTCACCTGATGATTTTACTGTGAAATAAAATATTCGATGCATGGAGTCGTAAAATTAAGATTTTATAATAACCTCTAAATGACGCATAAAAATATATACGTCATATAAAATTCTCTTAAACGCCTACTATGTTTTATAATTCTATGAATTTCCGTTTTTAAAAATAGTCACTGATTATACTTTTTAAGTGGCTTTGTCTACTGAAGTAATATCAAAGGGGTGATACGGGTCTCGAAGGAATCGTTTTGTACGAACAAAATTCACATATGGCTTTTTTTGTAGAATGTCAAAGAGATACAAATCATTAGAGTTTAACACTGAAACAGAAGGAATCATTTTCCCTCCACATTACAGTAGTAGACGAGGCCACGATGGGAAGTTGAGGGAGACTGACTGCCGAACAGATAAATATAATGAATCCTTTTTCCCTCGCACAATCCGTGAGTGTAACAATAGGAAATATGTAAAGCATTAGAGCATCTCGAATTTGAAAGGGTACAAAGTGCTAATGGCAATAAATTTCATTAATGACTGGTGACCTAACACCCCCTACCGCACGCGACGGCTTGCGGGGTACTATGTAGATGTTTGTATGAAGTTGCTTTAATATGAAAGAAAATACGTTATAGTTAGGATAGAATAAAATAGTTAGGAAAACGTAAAACGTCAATTCTCGTGAATTTTTTCATCAAATTTCCTAAGTAAATCTTCGTTGACAACAGAAGGCCGCCCACTCTGTGGCTCATCATGCACAAACTTTCGGCCATCGTTGAACTGTCTTACCTATATCCTAACCATTCAAACACCCATTTCACTGTCATCATAAATTTCAATGTCACCATGAATCTCAGCGGGTTTGAGCTTTCTTGCATTCGGAAATCGGATAACAGACCATACTTCACAATCAACGGGATTTTCTATTGACTTGAACATTGCAAACAATCAAACAGATATGGCAAGTGTCTCAATAACGGCGAAAGTTATGTAAAAAATAGTTTTAGGTGTGTTAATTCGTGTAAAAATAAATTCTAAAAATAACTTTTTAATTTAATTCAGTTTTTTTTTCATAAATGGCAACTTATTTTGGAATACAATACACCTCGTATTTTTTAGTATATTAATTAAAGTGTAGGTGTCTTTAAACTATTTAATGTTGTTAAAACAACTATATTCTTGAAATGTTTTTTTGAATTGTTTATTATATCTGATTACTCTAATCCCTTCAAAATCACTGTGAGGGTAATTCCTTCAATCTCCGTTAGAAACTATGAAAACCAGGAATTGGTTCAGCATCTTTATCCTGTACAGCTAAGCTTCTAAATTTATTCTTAATCCCTTTGATTTACGATATTCTGTGGGTTATCACAACATTTTTTGAAAGACTAATTGATTAGAAAGCCTTTACGTTGCGTTACATCAAACTTGGATTATTTTAAATTAATTATTATAAGTTAAGTTTATTAGTTACGTTCTTTGGTAAATGTATGCTTTTGTTATATTTTTCCTTAACCTTCCAACTCAATTGCTAATTATTCAATAACCAAAAATTCCCAACAAGTAGAAGTAGAAGTTGGTATAGTTTAATTATAGATTTTATTTTAATATTTATTCATTTTAATTATTCCGGAGATTTAATCTAGAAACGGTGGTTGGCGTGTGCGGATAAATTCATCCCGTCCCCCAATCCAGCACTATTTTTCGCACTGTATATATTCCATGGAATTTCAAGCTGATATACTCATTTTTTTCCGTACTCATATTTGGCTGTGGCTTAAAAAATCGGTCAAGATTAGAAGACCTATTGGCATGTTCACGGGCAGTCTGTGGTCCTTGAAGTTTCAACACGTCTTAATTCACAACTGGACCAGTCTCATTTTGGAACTGGGTATAAAAAAGGCCCATGCAATGAGAATGTGAGATAATCATCGTAAGAAGTGGATATTATGGTTTCTATAGGTTTTCGCAAAAAGATGTCCGCAAGTAATCCAAAGTAGCTTCCTCGAGCCATTCCTCTGACGTGCTTACCCACTGAAATCCCAAAACGCCTCTCTTTGACTTTTAATCATCTTTTTATTTTGGGTGGAACATTATCCATGCTTAGAGTTGGTGCAGAAGTTATATACAATCGAGTTTGAAGCTTCAAATCGGAAAAAAGAGACTGCCCATTTCAGCATGAATCACATCCACTTTTAATTTGTTTTTTCTACTTCTTGATTTTGAAAAATATTTTTTTTTCTGAGATTTAAAAGTAACATATTATGTGTAGAGCATCAAATGAGCCCTCTTTACCCTGTCTATGCGTTGCCTCATTTTATTCCCTTGGGTTTACTTAGGCATTTGCTCAACCAGTCTGAAATTTCAATAATTAAAGTTAATACTTAAAAAGTTTCAAATTTTCATATAGGTAAGTAAAAATACGAGTTTTGTTAAATTTCTTTAAGTAAAAATAAGGCAATTTTTCTTTGGTTCCCTATGACTCCCAATAGCGGTTGATCATGTCTCATAATCGCATCCAGTTGAGGTTTAAAAATATGCTTAGATTCTCTATCTTATTTTAAATGGGAGTGTATTTATGCTCGATCCCGGGTTCTATCAAAAAACTACCGTGACCAGTAGTCTACTGATTATAATTATTGTTCTGTAAAGCACATGCTTTTTTGTAGAAATCTACCCTTATCAACTGCGAGTAGCAAACGTTCGAAGTAGTTGATTACGTTATTACAATAATTTATTCAAACGGTTGATGCTCTAAAGCTCCCCCCAGTGAAACCTAGGTATCACTCGCTGGCCGTGATGTAGATGTATTTCATTTCTGCCCGAGAGCAACCTAATTATCTTCATTTTAATTTGTGTAAGAGCGTGGTTAAGTTTTTTTTGCCACTTATGTGGTTCCTGTGTTTATAATGGTTTGGGGGAGATAAGCTCGGATTCCAGCCACACGCATTCCTCCCAAGGCGACACTCGGAAAACTTTTCTCCCCCTTCGTTCTCGTTCCCCTGTATCGCCACCGTTTTCAGAGCTCCCCTACCGCTGGGAAACGCGTGCTTAAGAAGTGATTACTTTTTTATCAAGATTTCCTCCCGTAAAATTTGTTTTACCTCCTCTCCCGCCTCTAACTCCACTGTCCTAATCCCATTAGGTAATGTCCATAGACAGAGTTGAGATGGCCTCCTTTGTCCAGAGTGCGTTATCCCCTAAGTGGAGCAGGACATAAAGTGCTGGAGATGGGAAGGAGGAAGAGGAGCGGGTGAGTGGAGTTTTTTGGAGAAGAGGAGGAAAGAAGAAAGAAAATGTTGCACAAACTGAAGCCTCATGTGATAGATACTTAGCCCTATGTGGTAATCATTCCTATACAGAAAGATATGAATATGAAGATATGAAGTATTAATAATTATGCATCTTAAATATCAAATGGCAACGCTTACGTGAAAAATAAGTCCCCCTAATGGCCATTTAAAGAAAAGGCAACTCATCCAATCTTGTTGCATGATTTAGGTTCGATTTTTAAAATTAAATGAAATGTTGACATAAAATATTCTCTGTGAATGTATCTTTAATAACAAAATAACCATTACCAGCATCTTCCACCCATGAATTTAAAGAAAGAAATTAATTTAAGAATTAATTTTCATTATTTTGTTATATTGTATGTTTCATTTTCATTATTTCATTATTTTAAATTTATGACCATTGCATTAAAGAAATAATTTTTTCACTTCCAACTTAATGTTTTCTTGTAAAACAATGGAACAGGTAAATGGCTTCTTCATGGTAGGAGATATGTCCTCTGGCAAATTAGGCTTCGATTTATTAGGCGGGAATATACCATCAAACACAAAATGCAAGATAACGAGCATCACTTTGAGACAAAATGGTAGGAGAGATAAAACTTTATTTTCTTAAACTTCATCATGAAAAAATAAATCCTAGTGGAAAAAACTGCGAAGGAAATTAGCCAGCGGGTCGAGATGACATTTTTCCCTATAAAAATCTTTCGTGGCAATAACGCCTGTTATGTACGTAGCATTAGGAAAAAATCAATATCGATGAATTGCGCTTGCCTTGCATGGGAAAAACTATATTCCAATTGCTTTAGTTCGTAAAATATTGATGCCGAACTGAGGGAGATATCAGTTTCTTGTCCAAACTTGACTTTGCTGGTATATGGGTGGGCGAGATATTGGATTGGAGACACTTGTGCTTTAAGGTATCGTGGGAGTTGACAGTCTTTCGTCACAGCAATTACGACCTCGCAGACCTAAGTGCAAGGCTATCTGAGATACGGACTGCACTCTTCCCTATCCGCAGAACTCGACATTCTTAGCCCCAACTTTGAGTATGGGTGGAAGTTAGGATGAGGAGATACGGTGGCGTAAGTATCTCCTCCGTGGAATCCGTGTAAGGAGTGAGCGGAATTGGGAGAAGGAAGTTCTAAGGCCAGAGAGATTGTGGAGACGAGACAGACGCATATATGAATTCGCGGATGAACGCGAAGCGTTCATTCGCTAATGTATCCTTTAAAGAGTTGAATTTATACAAATGTTTACAGCCCCGCATACGTGCACGTGTCTGCAATGAAGAAAAATTCGCCCCACGCCGCGTCACTCGATACTTATAAACAGTGAAGTTCGGAAAATACTCTGGTAACCATAATATACCAAATGACGGAGTGGATGAAAACCCAAAAATATCAAGCATTGATCTACTGCATTATCCTCAGTTTGTGAACTTGATTTGATAAATTGATCGTTGCCGAACCATTCCCAGGAATGGTAAGGCTTTAAGCAGCAGCTTTGCAATATTCCTAAGCAGCAAGTAGGTATGTTGAAAAAAGCTCCCAAGTACCAAATCCGCGATGGTTATGCATTTATGGGTAAATGCAACAGAAGAAGTATAAACTGAACACGTATAGAATCAGTAATGGTTATTGTGAGAAAAAATAGACACCTTAGATCATTTAAGGTCTTCGTACCTAAGAACAGGATTACCGAACCAAAAGAAAGGTAATTTTTGGGATAGACCCAGAATTGGCATCAGGTTTCTCACCTTAACTGCTATGCAAAAGTACTTAATAATATTTTATGTTCCAACCCAGCAGTGTTATTATGGATTCGCAGTGCTCTCAGTTCGGTAAATATCTGTAAAAAAAATCGCATTCATGCAGTCAAAACATATTTAGCAACGATCCTCTTTCACCTTGAATACTATTGCTCCGTTAAAAAAGGTCTATAAATTAAACAATAGTTTTGCCAAAAATTAATTTAATCCTATTATATTATGTCTTTACCTGCAATACCTTTAGTAATTTGTATTCTTATATTTAAATTGTGTAATATTTACTATATTACTGTTAACTCAAGTTTTGAGAGTCGTGGGGTTTGATATCTTTCCAAATGTTGTTACGGATATCCCAATCCCCTTGTTATCATTCGCCGCATAAATAGGAATTTGTGGTATATTATATAGGTATATTTTCACCTGAAGTTTCATTTATGCCCTCTCCCTTTTGGTTATGCCCTCCAAACCATTATGGCTCACACTACGTCCTACGACAATCCAACAAAATAGACAATTGAAGTATATCCAATATGCTTGGGATCTGATTTCTTCCACTGGTCTGGTTCAATGTTTCGCTTCCGTAAATAAGTAAATCATTCGAGTGCCTTGGTGAATATTTCTCTTGATCAAGGTGTAGTCTGTCATGTGTTACAATTAGAATTTTATTCCAGCAATTATATTCCGTTGAGGGCATTTCCTTGATTAATTACATGTGTTCCTTTGCGTATAATCTTGGCGGTAAATGTCTTCTATTACGTTACACATACAGGGGGAGTTGTCACCTCGGCGGTCGAAGAGGCAGAGACTCCAGCGATACGTTTATTCACAGTGCTCCGTACACACTCAGAAGAAAGTATTGAGCAATTCATCAATTGAAAAGTAGCATGGCGTAGCTCCTACGCGATGATGAAAGTATATTTGAAAAATTATTGAAAACATGCCAATGTGGTGACCACGTCAAAATCATCCACGATTCTCAACACTTTCCCATCTAAAATATTTAGGCCCGGTTTTATAATGCCCGATTGTATGAATATTGATATCTCCGAACCGCAAAAGTGTACTGA
Organism: Calopteryx splendens; assembly: GCA_002093875.1. Taxonomy (NCBI): domain Eukaryota; kingdom Metazoa; phylum Arthropoda; class Insecta; order Odonata; family Calopterygidae; genus Calopteryx; species Calopteryx splendens. Next base: position 169,999 of record LYUA01001808.1, on the reverse strand, counting down.
TTGCTATCCATTATTAAAATTTCATTGGTATTGAAACGTATATGGCTAAAGAATGCCAGAAGTTCAAATTACGACTGGAACGCAAAGTTTTTGCTAGATTTACTTGATTTTTCTACCAAATTCTTTAACGTTGCATAGTGTTGGAAATTATTAGAGCTTTCTAAAGACTATTTGTTCGTTTGCATAGGTTGAGTGGTTCATGAGACATTAAAGGACAGTTTTTGTAATTTATCCTTAAATCCAATCGTTAATTTAACGTGGACGTCGCTAAACTTGTGAAGGCTACCGACAGCTCCAATTTTACTGAACAACCCAGACTCCTATATGGTGAAAAAGACATACTGACGGTAGAAACTACGTATTCAATTTAATTATTATAATAGCACCATAGCGGTCGGTTGGATTTAACTACAGAGCACAGTAATCAACCCGAAGGTCGGTTTGGTAGATGAGGGTCTGTTTGGTGGGATCATCTAGTACAAAGCGCAACGACGTGTGAAATTAACACATCAGGGTAGGGGCGCCAGTTCCTTTCCCTTTGCCGCCTGCGGTTTCCCAAGTTGATCTTCGAGTGAAGCTATTAGTGATTATAAAACTGATTTTTTACTTCAACCGGACTTTATAGTTAGTCTTCAGTTTACTAGAAATTATAAAAGTGGGCCCTAAAGTCCCTAAAGTGAACCACAAAAAATGCACAAAGGAACAAAATTCTCTTAGTAAAGTTGCCCATTACTATGCCCATTAAAAGTTAAAATTTGAAAAAAAAATAAAAAACGTGACGAAAAATATTTCATAAGATTTTAACTTTCACGCACTTTACGCATCATTGGCGGGTAGCTTAAACCCTTGGTATTTTAAAACGCATTCGTTTCAATACAATATAATAATAATGGCATTGTAACATAATTCAGGATCAGAACACTTGAATGTGAACATTTCATTGCTCATGAAATCTTCACGGCAACGTAATCAATTTGTAAATAATGGAGCTGGTTTCCATTGTGAAAACTATTGCACGGAAGCTGAGAAATGATCTTTGTTACACGTACAAAAACGGAAATACTTTCACATCTCCTCGACATTGTCTGTGGAATCTGTTATTGCACACATTCGGCATTAATAAATCGCCACTCGGGGTTTTAGAAAGGTGAAAAGGGAAGACCACGCGGTAGCAGAGGAAAATTGAGGTGGAAAGCCCGTGATAAATGTCCCAAAATGGAAAGGTAGATAAAAATCAACAGCGAGAAAAAAATTGGGTCTGGAAAAAAGTGTGTGAGAGGGAGAGAAATGTGTTGAGAGAGAGGGAGACAAAAAAGGTCAAAAAAACAGTATGAGGAAGGAATTTTTCCAATTTCCAGCTTCCCCCAGCAGTCTCAACTTCAATTGGGCTTCGTTCTGATACTTTATTTTTTCCAACTCCACCCAACGTTCTGATCGTTTTTCTTCTGATCTAAATCCCCAATCCCTGAATTTTTCCGCACTATTTCCAAAAATAAATAAGGTAACCATTGTAAACCTTTGATTCCGCAACAAAGTCAGTATATCCAGTTGAGGTGGCGATTGCAGAGAGTCACAGCTGGAAATAGCGTAACCCTCAAGTGTATATATCCAGTGTTTAACTCCTAATCCTTCCTAAGTATTAAGTTTAATGTATAAATAATATTATTGCACACCTTTCACCGTAATTATTAATAGATATTCATGATTGCTTGGTTGTACTTTGTTCACGGTGTGTATTCAAAATTAGTCAAGGACCGCGTAGTCAAAATGTCGAAACATAAAAACCACTTTTACCGTCTTCAAGGATTCGCTCAATAATATGCCTTATTTTATCTGTAGATGTATGAAAACAATTAATTTTATAAATAGTATGCCTTATTTTATCTGTAGATGTGTGAAACCAATTAATTTTAATTGTGTGATCACATATGAGTATGAGACTGATTTTGTACCTCCTTTCATAATTCTTATCATGTCAAGACTACCTAATTACTATTCAGGCACAATTTTGTTTTGGTACAAATTATGGATATATGTTTACATTTTTTTGCACGTGGATTTCTGCCCTGTACAATCTTCGCCAGTTCTCTGGATTATCATCTCCTGTTTGGCGAGATGTTTTGTATTTTGTGAGACCTAAATGAAATTTAAAATCTCAATTTGAGGATGCAATTTTAAAATTGAAATATTTTGGAGGTTCGTGCCGAATGGTATAGGTAATGCAAGCGTTTTCCACCCTCAACCGTTGGACTCTGTAAATAATGTAATTTTTAAATGTGCATTATTTTTTAAATTCGTGTCTTTCTTTAAGCTTGGCAAATAGCTCAATTCAATGGTATGCGTGTGGTCCTCTTTTACGATCCCTTGGTTGAATTCTCATGTCTTGAATGATGTATGCACCTTCACTTGCTCTTCTTCGTTCGCAGCTTTACAAAACTCTCCTGCATGCCTGTTTCTAATCAAAATATTCATATTCCTGGCACTTGACCAGTTTTTAAAATAAAATTTTATTTTATCCTTTTCTATCTTTTTGAAGCCAGACATTTTCTTGTGAAAAATTCAAATTAAGAAGCTAAGCACAGCTGGGAGAGGTCAATTAGTGAAGCACGTATTCAAAACAGGGGAAGATCATGGAGCAGGTTACTCTGGCTCGAAAACCCAAGAGCACCCAACCAGGACGCATAAATTAGCATAATGTCCCTTAATCTGGCCACAAGCCTATTCTACGTTTAAGCGTATTGAGGTAACTAAAGATCGCCAGAGATCACCATTCGGTATTGGCGAAAGTGATGTCACCGCAGGTTGAATAAGGGGACTCAATTTCTTAAAAATTTAAGGATCAAGAATATTTCCAAAAAATATAGCGCAAGTACATTATAAATGCAACTATGTGCATTCGATTTCTTTATGGTATGTCTTCTGTGAAGTGCGATACTATCCCTTTCCATGAAACATAATCATCTTCAACTCTGTTGCTCTAGACTTCCATAGTCGACCTGTTTGAGGAATAATATCGGAGGTAATTTGCAATAAAAATAACCTGGATGTAATTAATATCGTTCAGTACCCTCCTCTCGAAAGCACTTCGAATTTGGATGATGAGTCATCACGTAGTAGTGAATGATAACTTCCAAGTTATAAATATTGAGCATCCCTGAACTACTGCATCTATTATAGCTGCGATTTGTTCAATCGCTGAAAGGTTGATGCCCTCTCTATGAATATCATTAAAGATTAATATAAATCTCAATGGTCGGCAAAAAATACATTAATTCTATTTATCAGTTTATGAGGCATTGTTCTGATGTTAGATTCATTTTAATGTGTGTCTTCAATTGAGTCGAGCAAATGTTCACTCCTACTATAATACTTAGCTGGATCAGGTAGGTGCGTTAGCTAGCGTACTGGCTTCCCACTCTGAGGACCTGGATTCAAATTCTGGTGGGATAAGAGTTATTCTGACTCCTAGCTGAGTTTCATGGGAAGAGAACTTCAAATATCTACCCCGTCCGTCGGATGTTGCGTATATTATGAACTTTCCTTTCGTTAAGAGTGGACTAATTTCGATAGGAGTAGTTTAAAAGTAGTAATAACTACTACTACTCCTACCGTCTCCACTTATGATTTATAAAAACTACTACTTCTCTTACCGTCTCCACTTTGAGAGATACCTATCCTCCGTGTCGCCTGTTAAGAATTCTAGCCGTTTATGAAATGCACCCTATCCCAGAAATGCATTTTATAGATGATATCAGGCTCTGCCGACGAATGAGAAAAGTAATTTTAAGGAAATTTAAATCGGCTTAGCGTTCCCATTTTAAATATCTCATCTCTTTCTTCCCCTCTCCCTCTCCTTCCACGCTCAGGCCTTTCGTTCTTAGAATTCTTCTTCCATGACCTCTTTCTCGGAGGCGTCGCCTTACACTGTGTGCAGATTCTCTTCCATTCTCCGATGGCACCGATATTGCTCGCGCCTCCTTTCTGCCGCCGCCGCCGCCACGCCAAGTGTTCCGGGGAGGGGGGATAGTGGAGGATGACAAAGCGGAGGATGACAAAGAGAAGGGAGACGTGTGAGGGTTGGGTATGGACAGGGATATACAGGAGGAGATCCGGGTAGCTCTATGACGGGGACTCGAGGGGGAGCTGCTGTTTTTCCGGGGAGGGAGCCGGGCGGCAGCACGGAAACTCCGGGCCGCTCAAGTGGAAGGATATTGGATGCGCTGCGCCGCGAGGGCACAAGGCAGAAGTAGGTGGTGACGTGAGGGGCCCTATCCTGGAGGGGTTATAATTCCGGCGGAGAGAGCCTCGTGTGAACTCTCCCGAAACCAGTCGCGATGTGCCCAGAAATGTTAGGACACTTCCCCGGGAGGAGGAAACAAACGCACTCCCATGTTCGAATTGCTCGTCTGTTTATGCCGGGGGGGGGGGGGGGGGGGACCCCC
>LYUA01001808.1:87531-98755 GCA_002093875.1 Calopteryx splendens | reverse complement strand
CCGTATGCCTGCTACACTCTCCCCCCACCCCCAGGTATCAGTTCCCGGCCCCTTCCCAAAGTTTCTCCTTTTACGCCCCCTTCCTCCTCGACCCTCCTCCTACGCTGCCTCATCTCACGTAATGCCCCTCCGCCACCCCTTCTCTCTGCCCACCCGCACACTCCTCACCGCAAACTCATCGCCCTCTTTGGAAGGTTTCCGAAAATGTCGTTACGCTCGGAGGAGAAGAGGAGCAAGACGACACGCCCTCCGTCTCGCCTCTCACACTCCTCACTCCCTTTCGGCACTCTCCGATTGCTCCTTCCCTCACCCACCACCTCCCTCTCTCTCTCTCCTCCTCCCTCCCTCCCTCACCCTCACTCACGCTCCCTCCTCATTTTATTCTCCTTTTTCTCTCCCCACACTTTCCCTTGCACTCCGGCTCTATCTCCACGTCTCCCTATAACGGCTGCCTATCCCGTTCGTTCCCCCGTGAAGTAAAAAGTGAAGCCTCAGTCGTAAACAGTCGGGACAGAAATGAGCTCTCACGATGCTTGATGGTGCCTCTTATTGAAGCCGTGAAGATCGCACTTGAGTGAATGTGTGACGGGGTTGAAGAGGGAGTAAAACATGAGCGATGACCACAGCGGCCTTACGCGCTTCCAATTCCTTTAAAATTACCGTCTATGTCTCCAAGTTCGTTCGTCTAGAGTGTGTTTGATGGTTTTCGGGCCTCAAAAGCCATTTGGTGAGTTTTTGCAGCCATGCTCTAAAGATCAGTAAATGAAACTAGATTTTCCTAATGTGGTACGACCTCTCTCCATGCCGCACCGCATCAAAAATCAAGGAAAGATATATCCACTCGTACATAATAATAGGGTTTGGTTATTTATTTGAATATTTCATCGTGATATCGGAAGAGAATCGTTCAGAAAGATTGTAAAACAGAGTAATATTCTGGTGTGAACCTTCACCGTTTTCTTGAGAGAAATAGTTTTATAGTTTTTATTGAGGAAAACGGCTAGTTTATTACTTGACTATTTTCATTAGGACTTGAGTAATTCTCCTGAAACGTATACTTTTTTACCTCATAATTTTAACCATTAAATTTTCGCTTGCTATTTTTTTGTATTCTTGCGAATTTAGATTATGGTTCGGAATGAAGTATTCTGTTATGTTCTATTGCTGGATCGTCCGGTATTTCCAGTTTTATTTCGTGGTGTTTTCTCGAAAGCATTTTCCTTCTCACTCCAGGGAGCAGCATCTTCAGGTCAAAGTAGCGTCTCTTTGATTTGGTCGATTACATACAGGGTCTCGTTACGAAAGTGAGGCATTTTGTTTGACTGTTAGTGGAAGTCTCTCAACGACCATTTCAGGCGAGCCTCACATTGGTGATGAAGGAGGGGCTGGAAAAATCTCCTGTAAAGCTCTTGGAAGGCTGTGACTGTTCTTCCTCATATTTTCCAAATCAAAATCTTCGATAATTCTGCAGCTGTATGCGCTCATGAAAGACATTATTTAATTAAATTATTTCAACGCCAATGAGAAGCCTTCTCCAAAGGTCGATGGGTGATCCCCGTAATTATCCAGTCAAATCGCCTCTTCTTTGAACGCTGCCCCTACATGCATCCGGCCAAATCAGAGACACGACACTTCGATGTGAAGCTGCCTCGTGGAAGTTACTGTCGTAAAAAAAACCGAAAATCTGAAGGAACACCAGAGATCTTTCATATTGACATCAAAGCCCATCCATTTCTCAAAAATATTTAGAGGTTCGTAGTTATAAATCATCCAATTTACAGCTCTAGATGCTGCTTTCAATAATGAACCGCAATTACCTATTCCTAGTGACCAGTTAACTGGTGTGAGGGAGGTGAAATGAATGCAACTGCTACGCAGAGATCTTTGAGGGCCCTGTCAGTCCCTCTATCTGAGCATCGCTCCCAATTTCTGCCACAATACATTATTTACCTCATTTTATTTCCATCCCTCCCCCATACGCCCTCTCATCATTCCATGCTTATTTTATAGCGGTTCTGGAAATATTCCTTATTTAAGGGCTTAACCATCCCTCACCAAATCGCTAAAGCTCGTGCGAACCACTGTTGAGATCCGGGTAGGACTATGCCTCAAAACAACTCCTTGACAACGATTACTGGTCCAAAGAACGAGTTCCTTCCCTTCATCCCTTATGCTCTCGTTAACCTTTCCCTTTGACCACTTCTCGTTTTCTGCCTCTCCTTTCAGAGAAGGATCCAGCCCGTGTCCATTCCGCAACCCTACTCTTGTAGTTTTGCCTGGATTAATTAATTTCTCAGGCTCATCAATTTCCGCTTATTGCATTGTGATGCCTAAAAGAGAAGGATTTACGATATCCTCGGCTTTTTGTGTCCGCGTGGTCTAATTAACGGTTAAGTGGTTCCGAGGTAATATTTTTGTGCTATTTACGAAGGAATATATGGTAATAACGAGATTCTTTCTCTCTGCATCATCAATCCAAGCCAGGCCGTTGCATATTTTTTTCAGCCCGAACCTTTTTGGGAAATAAAATTTTTTCTACAGTTTCAAATCCATTTTGAATATTTAGTTTGAAAAAATTATTTTTATTTTGATAAAAATTGTTATAATTTCCTTAGTTTACGAATATTTGATCATGTATCACCATTATAAAGTAGGTACTGCCCTTAAGGCAGACATGTTGCTCAAGTTATGCTCATATGTATTACAAAATATTAAAAAATATGTTTTGCACTTGAATAATAAGTTGCTGAGAAGTACTTACAAACAAATCATATAAACGTTGAAGGAAATATTAGTTTTGAGTTTTGACATATCAATGAACATGAACAATGCTTCTGAATCACCTCACAACAAGGATTATAGTAAAGAAAATACTAATGTGCGTTGCATTACACGAAGACATATTAATTGTCGAATGGAAATTATATTGTATTCTCAAAACCTTTAATTAGTAAAGTATTCCACATTTATACAGCAATACTGTTTATACTATCAACCTATACTTATGAATGACATTGGTGCAAAATTTTGTTTATGACCATAACGACCGTCCAAATTTTCATGTCTTCATGAGGAGTAATTTTACAACCAATACCTACTGTTTTTGGGCCATGAGTTTCCTTACAACCAAAGCGTGTTCCGGAGGGCACCAGTGGCTTCAGATTGACGTGAAATTTCATTGTGATCGATCAAATCTCATCGGGGGAAAATGGAAGCAGCAGTTCAAATACTTGGCCAAAATCCAAGGGAAACGAATTCTCCTTGCACAGAATGTATTTATTTTATGGGATAAAGTTTGCTTGAAAGCCCACGAAAGATTCGGGTGGATAAATTAATAAGGCTCCCTCATCCTCATCCTTCACAGAGCTTGTCCATCTTTCATCTGCTCGTAAATACCGCTCTACAGCACCCCAACAAGGCCTTGTTGCTATTGATTCCAACTCCCCGAAGGCACACTAGCCGCCTTCCCCCTCACCGGCTCCACCCACTACTCCTTTCCTTTTCCTTCCTCTCCCAACTCCTTCCATCCCGACCCCGACCGACCGTCTCAAAACCCTTCTCTCCCTCTCTCGTCTCCCGTCTCCGCCAGCTCCTTCTCCATCTCATGCGTCTCCCTCAGTCTTTATTACTTCTCTTCCTTTCTCTTCGTCGTAGTATTTTCCTTAATCTTCTTACTCTACTTTACTTAACCAATTAAGCTATCCAATAAATTAAAATAATGCGTCATTTGCTTATCTTGGCATTTGGTAAATTTCATTTGTTCTCCTCATAAAATCGTGAGATACTGAATTTAACTTTAAAATAGGTAGCATTATTAATTTAACTACCAATAAATTCTTATTTTAATACTCATTTTAATGAGCTTTATGTTTTTTATTTATCAATTTCATTTACCTAGTTTTGTTATGTACTTAGTGCTTTATTATAAACTGCTATTTTTAATTTGTATTGGTGTAGTAAATGCTACGTATACTTAAAAAAAACATAAAATAGCCATAATGGACTGAAAATAAAATTCATTTCAATAGGATATTTACAGTAGGAATATCTCTTATTAAGGGGTAAAATGTAGCTTCTTCTTAATAGCACAAATGGCCATCCATGTGCAAAATCTGAAAATTCAGAGGAATATATGTGGTGATTATTAAACTTCATACCCCTATCAGAAATATGTATTGCTTTGATCTAAATGTCGAAATAATAATCTAACGCTCATATTTACAGATAATAATGTGTAATTACTTATGTAGTTGTTGGAATCGGCCGTTACTTGGTGGAAATGATTCATCATGAAAGATAGTAGACTAGTTCATGGCTGTAGGTTACCTGAAGATGTATTTATTGTCGAAATATTCCTAGGTACTGAAAAAATAAAATTACTAAAAAAAAGTTTTGTTTATCTTTCATGCATAATAACTTATAAATAAATAAGCATATGGGGATTGAGATTAACAGATTAGTTATGAAATATCACAGCTACTCTGATCGTCACCCATTCTTGGAAGTGTACATTTTAGGGCACAAAACTACGCAACGTTTTTTTTATAATTCCTACACGAAGCTTAAAACCGTACCACTGAAAAACATGTGGGCGAATTTTCTGCAACTCAGTATAGTGGATAATACTTGCAAGAAATTGACTCAAGGGTAATTTATGAAATGAAGTTCATTGGGAAATTGAGTGCAATTGAGGCTTAGGAAGAATACCACAATGGGTATCATTTTCAGATCGCGGCTGAAAGTGAAGAAAATATCAAAAAGAAATGGAAAGAATTGAAAAACATGAAAATGAAAATATGTACAGATGTAGGCTCATTTAAACATTTAACGGGAAGGAATTTTTGAGCCCCTGATAGTTTAATAAGATTTTGAGCACAAATCCCAATGGTACGGACTGTAGGGCTATAACGTCACAAGTTGAGGGCATTTACTATCACAAGGTATCAAGTATTACTAAAATATTTCTTTTAGTATTTAATGAATTATGTAATCAACTAGTGTAGTCTTAGGTCCGTACTACTTTAGAGTTAGGTCGGTTAGTATTCATCTGTATCAACATATTACTCCGCAACCCGCCGCAAGGGCGTGCTGCAGGGGGCGTGAGGTAGCCACCCATTAATGTGATTGAGTATTATGGCCAATCCGCATCATTTCAATATCGGGAAGCACAAATTGACGCACGTGTCTTCTACTGTCGTGGTCGCGAATGGTGCGAGGGTTAAAGGATTCCCTCTATCTGTTCGGCAGTCAACCTCTCTCAATTTCCCGTCGTGGTTTCGACTCCCATTGAAATGGGAAAGTTAAAATTTTCAGTGTAAAAGTTGAATCATTTGTGTCTTCCTAACAGTTAAGGGTCGTGAATGTAGTAAGTAATGTTCGTTCATCCAGTGGCTCCCAATCAAGGCTAGCCAAAACCACTGTGATGACGATTTCCTAGTCATTTGCGTATGGGAAGTGAGCTAAAGATATTTCGGTTCCTGAAATTTTACTAGGCACAAAATACGCACTCACCTAGACATCAACGTATTACCCCGAAAAAAGCGGTCAGGGCATGATCACCGCCCATCAGTGTCAGTTATTTATCATCGGTACTCCGCATCATTACATGCCATTCGGGGTCCTCAAACTGCAGTGTGTATTTTCTACTGTTATACTCACGAATTGCGAAAGATAAAATAAAATTTCTTGTATCGATCTATTCGGCAATCAATCTCTCTCAACTTCCGGTGCTGGTCTCGTCTTCAAATATAAAATTAAAATGATTCTTTTTTTTTAAACTCGAATGAATTTTATCTTTCTACCAGTTTAAGTCGTGCATGCATTTTTTGTGCTTCCAGTGGCTCTAAATAAAGGCTCTCCAACTTCTGTTCGTTCATAACTCTAATTCTTCATGAAAGGGAATTTATTAGCCTTCGTCTGATCCCGTTCAATTCCAAGATTACTTCCATCTGCACGGGGTCTCTGATTCTCGAAGCGTACTCAAGTCTAGCTAACGTGAAATAATACCTCTCCTTAACTTTCTCAGTACAATATTGTCCCACTATGAATTCAATGAGCACATGTTTCTTCAATATAGCTCCGTGCATGGTCCTAACGTACTTGCCCCATGTTAGGTCTGAAGTAAGCATGACTCCTTGGTATTTTGATTGTTATTTGTAGGTGTTAAGGTGTATCGATTTCTTTTCCCAAAAATGTATCACTGCACAATTTTTCAAATTTAAAATTCGACCATTTCATTGATAGCATGATTTTTAATGTGAGAGAGGAGGTATGCCATCTTTTGTTTACAATGTATATGGTTTACGCCTTCTAACATTGATTTTTTTCAATTATTCAGTCCATCCCAAAGTGTTTGCTTCCTCCATAGTTCATATGACTGAAACGTCCTAAATGTAAATAGTTCTTCAGAAACATCACTATTTGGCCTAATTCTATCAGTATTCTTTCACTGTTGGCTTGCAGTTTTTCTCCCTTTTCCCTTCTATATCTTCATTTTTGAGCTCGCTTTTGCCCCCGTTGCCACTGCTTCTGACGCAGGTGTTAAGAATATCAGCCTCCCACCTAATCTGTCAAGATTCATCAGTATACATGTATCCCAAACTTTATATTTCCTATGATAACCATTCGTGTTCCTTTGCACACAACCAACTCCAAATTTCCACGTCGTCTTTCCTTTCCCTTCACGCCATTCCTCACTTCATCTGTCCTCTATCTAAACATCTCCCCAAACTCTCCCTTTACCTTTCTTCTTCCGTCTTTTCTTCCCTCTTACATAAAAGACAAACAATTGCTCCCCATCTATAATTCATTTCTGAAGTTTTTGTTTATATAATGAAGGCCATAGAGCCCTTGAAAGCTTCTTATTCTCTCCTCTTCTATTCATATTTACTGAGTATATTTCTGTTTTATCAGATGAATTTTATCAAAGCTAAAAGTACACTTCAACTTTAAAGAAAAATATTTTCGTTCACCCTGTGGCAATAATCACTATAAGATGTATGAATACGAAATCACAACTCAATGTCTGCTAAAAAGTCAAAAATATGCAATAAAAAATATGTAATATAATACAACCATAGAAACTTCAAATAATATAAATAATGATTTTTAATTTTTGTTTTAATACATTTTATCTACTTCTTGTAGTGTCCAAATCTGAAGTATAATTTACCTACTTACTGCATTCATTCATTTTTTCCGTCTTTTAACTCTAATCTAATCTAATTTAAGTTAATCTTCTGAGAACGCACACGTGTAAATGAAATTAATAAAAATATTTTTTGGAGAAATTAGAGTGCATGGATGTCAAGATCAAAGATTAGGTTCTTTAAGGTCGCTAACAAAATTTTTAGTGCAGAGTGCTAGCGTAAGATAATGGATACATAGATTTGAGAACGAACCATCGTCCATGAGGAAGGAAATTCTCAGACGGAAAATGCAAAATCCTTACCAATAATGGCTTTCTGACTCAGCTCCAAGAGGCAGGTACCCTGATGGTTCCAGTTACGGCCGATTAAAGCCTTAGGTCTGGCTCTTCTGAGTCCTTCTACCCCTTTCAATTCCCAAAATACTCGTTCTTAGCCCGGCATCTCATGCCGAACCCTCACTCGTCCTTAGCACTCCCTTTGTCCCTCCCCCCAATCGTCTGTTTCCCCTCTCCTTCACACTTCCTTCTCCACTTCTAGCCTCATCGACATCCTTCCCAAGTTCCTTCGCTCCCTCCTCTTACACCCCATTCTTTCCTTCTTCCATCGCTGGAGAAACAGCAGCAGCTCCCCCGCTTCTCTCGCCACCTCCCTCCCAACCTCCGAGACTAACCCAGTCCTCCCCCGCCCATCTCTCACCACCTTCCCTTGTGCCTCATCCCTTCCTCCTCTCACCCAGCCTCGCCGGACAATTTGATCGAGGCGGAAGGATCGACAAGAGTGGGCCGGGCGGGTGGATGGAAGAAGGGTTCCCCGCACCCCCTGAGGATCCATTTTCAGCCCGAAGGAGCCTTCCTTCCTCTCTCGATTCCCCCTTTCCTCCTGATCCCCGGTCGAGATGGACGGAGCAACCCGAGGAAGGGGGGGAGGTGGTGATCGAGAAGGGAGTTGGGGAGGGTTGGCTGGGGGAGTGGCGGCCGAAGGGAGTAAGAGTGAGGGAGAAATGGGCAGGTGAAAGAGATAGGCCTTTGAAAAGATGGGTATCGAGGAAGGAAACTGTTTTTAGGGCGTGATGGACTGTCTCTTTGTGTTACAATTATGGAACGAGGGAAACATAAATGTTCTGACCCGAGACCTGTGAAAATTTAAGCGTGTCATACACATATAAATCTACTTAATACCCTGCAAGCCACCACTAGAGTGTGTGGCAGGGTTGTTTTACACCAGATATGCACTGTCAAATTACATTACTCGAATATTGATACACATTTATTTTAAGCCCAGAAGTTTAAACATTTGGATTAGATTGAAAACACCTCATGTAATTATTTTCCTCTACTAGGCGCAGAATGGAAATGTGCTTTGAAATAAGTATATTGAACCAAATAAAAGTAGAGGTATAAGGAGTTTTATTTCCAAAAAATGCATTTTGTAATAATTTTAGTTTCAAGTGAAAAATGGAAATTACAAATGAAATAATACGTTTACTAGATTAGGAATATTTTACCGTGGGCATGTCAATAACTTTGTTTCGTCTCTTTTCCTGTCCGTTAATATCGGTCTAAGGTGTAAAAATTTATTTGAATGTCTTCATCATCATTATTTACTAAGGCTAGGTTACACTCATTTCTCTTCTGATACAACCAAAGATGATTTCTTTTCTTAATTAACACAAATTTATTTGGCCTTGTTACAACCCTCAAATACTTCTATAAACATGAATTTTTTATTGTTGTAAAACCAGAAGACAATTGTAAATGTAAGAAATAAAGAATAAAACTTTCAACAATTTATCTATTTTAGTGTATCTCACGTAATTGTTAACAATTACATATAACAGTGAGTTACGCTAACGTCATTGGTATGGACTGTTTATAATGCTTCATTTACTCCCTAGGAAATAATCTATTACACTCCAAATTTACTCTTTTATATTTAAAAATATTTAAAAATATGCCTGTGTAGCCCGTTAATATCAATGTAATCAAAGGTATGCTGTCTATAATATGATTATATTAAAGTTTTATGCACACTGAATATGCTTAAACATTTAATGGAGAGATTTGTTACTTAAGTTATGCCCTTATAAGTCAAATAAATGGTAATAGAAATAGTAGGTTGGAGGTCTATGTAATTTCAAAGTATTCATTTATAATGACAATTTTAAATGTTAATAATATTTTATTATAACTTACTTGTAAAACATGCACACAGAAGAAATAAATATACCTTAAAATTAGTTGTTTTTTAGTTAATTAAATCTTGGACAATTTTTAAAAAATGCAAGAAATATTTTCAATAAATGGTCTTAAATTTAGTGGTGTTTGGGATGTAATGCAGATCGTAGGGTACCAGTCTCATTAAATTAGTGGCATTTACTTACAAACTATAAATGCGTACAGCATATTAGAATTCGTTTTATTAACATTTACGTAGCTCCAAGCACTTTTTTTCCTAAGCAAAAGTATTTTGTGATGAGTAACATTTCACTCGCTCTTTATTTCCGACTTCCGACTCAAATTCTTCCCCCGTTTCATTCCTTTTTTGTTATATGCTCATTATAATTTGCTCTTCAAATCGACACCAGAGTAACTTGCCTTCCACGTTCGTTTCCTCTAAGACAGGGACGTCAGGAAGTGAAGGCCGCACGCCATTACTTCATGCCGACGTGTCGTCTTGCTGAACATAGGCCCACTCGTGGCAGATTCCCTTTCCTCTGAATGTCGGAGAGTTTGACGGGCATGAGTTGTGACGACATACGCATAGAAATGTGTGCCCCTTAATGGGTGAATCAAGCTTGCCTAGTGTCGAGATGGGTGAGTAGGAAAATGAGTGACATGAGCTCTAAGGATGCGAGAAGGAAAAATTGCGATAGCGTATGAACGGATTGTTTTTTCGAGTTGGGGAGGAAGAGGTAGCATTTTGATTGAGAGGATAGCAAATTCATGAGGAATTCAGAGCAAAAATATGGGTGGAAGGTGCAAAACCTTGTTCCGAATGCATTTCAGCTGGGGTAGGTAAGTCAACCTTTCTTGATCTAGTTTGAACGGCACTGGTATCACCTAGGGCGAAGAAAGATTGCACTGCAGACTAAATTTATGTATTGATCATTTGTTTTCATGTTTTACCATGTTTAATAGAGTGAATATTTTCATAAATGTGAAATATTTATAACTAAATTGAGATTTACGTGTTACGTGGATGATTAGGTACGCATATTTAAACGTGTATATTATAACTTGAAATATCTGAAAAAAATGTATCGTGTTAATGTTTACACCTACATATTCGAGCACTGTAGGTCTGTTTTAAGGTAGAGTGCAGATCAGTGCGTAGACCAATATGTGGCAGTTTTAATACCAGTACGAGAATAAGGTTCGCTTTGAGGAGTGCTCGGTGGGTCGAGGCGCTCGGAACAAACTCAAACGCGTCGATACATCCTTCTAAAAACCTCCCAAATTTATTCCCAAAAAGAAAGTATATTCGGTGGTTGCCAGGGCTGGAGGAATATTATGGGAAAAGGGGAGAACGCGGAAAATGTGGGGGGGGAAGGTCTTCCTTGAGGCAATCTCCACGCATCGATGGATGGTAGTGTGGGGCGACTGAGGCGTGGACTCCTTCGGCTCGTCCTTTCCGAGCACCATCCAAACGGCAAAAAGCTCCTCCATATATGTAAGAGCGGTTCTTTTGACTCTCCCTGCCAGCCTCCTTCAACCAGCGACCACATGTTGTAGATGACTACGGAGGGATTGATAAAGATCAGGATCGGGCAAAGCAGAAGAGGGAAGAATCGCGCACGGCTCAATTTCAGCGGATGAATTAGGATAGTGGATTATTGAAGCGAGCGATATGATAACGAGTTATTTGTGTATCCATATGAACTAAAAATTAGAAGGGAGGGGGAAAGGAAAACTACTTTAAGATATGTATAATAAATAACTTAAGAGAAAGACACTGTTATGCATGAACATATTATTATTATTATTAATGGTAATCTACCGTTAAGATAGGTTTCTGATGGATACACCACTACAGTAACCCTTTCTTCATTTCTGCATACTTCCTGCCTCCCTTCATTC
>LYUA01001808.1:49707-63935 GCA_002093875.1 Calopteryx splendens | reverse complement strand
CCTACATTAACTGGCTACAGCACACGACCGGAAATCAAAGGATCCGGGTTCGAGTCCCGGTTCAGCGAATCATTTTTACACTGTGAATTTTCGCATACTTCTGAAATAGGCTAAAATTCCACCTTTAATAATACCATTATCTACATAATACTCTGCGAGACACCACTAGGGCAGGACTCGGTGTTTCTACGCAATATCTATATTTTACGTTACACGAATGTCTATGACAATCTGAGAGGTTATAACATTCAAGTTATGGAATTAAACTCTTTCGAGAGCTCTACCAAAGACATTCACTACAATACCTATGCATAAAATACTACTATACGCATGTAGGACTATCTCCTAGTAGGGGCTGCAGTAAAATGAGTTAAAATAGAGGATACTAACTAGGATAATTAAAAAGGATGTTAAAAATATATTGGTTCATGATCATTGTATTTGGAAATTATTCTCGTTCCTCATAGTTGGAAGGAAAAAAAGACGTTTTACCCAAAAACGTCGCTTTAGCATCGCTATACCCCTTAATATGCCAACATATGATGGCTAAAATGGAAAAAACTATTGACATAAACGACTGAGGTTAAATATGCAAAACACATTCATTGTAATATAGAAATATGATGGAGGGTACATCGAGCTCAGCATAAGTCATGTACTATAAGCACTAACAGTGAAAGTACCTAACAGTTTACTGCAAGGAAAGACCAGAAGCCAGAAAAGGAATTACTAACTCTGACTAGCACTCAATTGGTGTGTGGTTAGTCCATAAATAAAGGAAAGAAGAACGACTACGGAGGAATGGAAGATGCAATGCGTTTCTATGGGAAGGGACGTGTGGTGGAAGATTAATCGGTAGTTTGTTTACTTGATGGAGATGAAGAGGGGGGGATTAAGGGTATATGGCATTCAAGTAACTTGAATAAGGTTTTGCACAATGGCCCGCCGTATTGGCTGATTAATTGGTTCGTATTTAGGGAACCCATTAGTTGGGTGAATCTCGACCGGGATAATGTCTTCACTTCCTTGAAAAACCCGAGGACCATATAGCTACTGTGACCGCCCCCTTTCACATTTTTCAGTCCGGGAAGATGGGCGCAAAAAGAAAGAAGGGGAAGAAATTATCAAGCTATGGTATTTGTTCAAGTGAAAACCTACAATTAGAATAAGATCTCTCTTCCTTCCGAAATGTGAAAATTTATCTTGTAACCATTGATTTGTCTACTAAATTCATTAATGTGTTTGTTAATTTTTAATTAATTTGCGTTAAAACTTCTCAGATGTATCTGAGTTTGGCTTAACACGACCTCTTTTAGGAAATATACTCCAGTTTTTAGGTAAAATTTATAGAAATCGGTCACAGTTTCCTTGGAAGTCGATGTCTTATGACCCAAAAATCTTTTTTTAGCGGTTTCATTTTAGTTGATTGATAACTGACGGTTTATGAAAATTAAATAATCCTGAAGAATATACAGAAAAATGTGTCTTCATCATGCTTAAAAAGGATCCTTCGGCATGGTTTCTCATTTCAAGGTTAGCAATATTCGTGGATTGGTAGGGGCAAGACTTATTGCACGTGATTAGCGTGGGGTCTTTTCAAAACCATGTAGTACATTGACCGGGATTCGAGCACCAGGTCTCCAAATTACTGAACTGATACAATGCAAACCTTATGTGTTAGCTCGTAGAATCCGCTGCGCAGTCTGTGCGCTATCTTGATATTCCCAAAGTATTATTCCTGTAAAGATATTTCTCAGCGATTGAAAATGAAACCTTAGTCATTCGGAAGAGTGTTTAACAATGTTTTTAAAGGGGTAAGCAAGGAGTCAAGGAAACATCAATTGAGGAATAAGAGAGGATCGAGGGTTCGTTTTCCGGAACGAGAAAAGAAAAGCTAAGAAGCAGTGAATGGAAGGAATGTGATGTGAGGGAGGTAGGACGAGAGAAATGGAGACACATGAGGGAAATGGAGTGACGTGGGGAAGCGGAGAGAGAAGGTGGGTGGGGAAATATCACCACAGATTTGTCTCCTCTCACGGAGAAAGCGTTTTCGACATGTGTCCACTGAGGGAAAACTCGGGACCACCAAGAGCTGCTCTGGTGGGAGTGTGTTTGTGCTCGGGAGTTGAAAATAAGGAGGCGGCAGAATCAACGGGGAGCGAAGGAAAGTATTTCTCGAAAATTGTTTCGCTGGGGACCGAGGGGGCTTTAAGGCTCAGACGGCCGAGGGAGGTGATCGGGGATGGAGAGTATAGGGTTGACGGATCGTATCGATATCGAAAAAGTTTTTGCCCGTAGGGAGGAGGGGGGGAGGGGTGGTGGGGGTAAGGAAGGGGAGAAGGGGACGGCAGCGGTCAGTGATGAAAGCATGGCCGCTTGGGAATGGATGTAGAAAAGAAGGAATTGGACCGAATCCCGTGAATGGCCACTGATTGAGGAGAGCGGGGAGAGGAAGGGCTCAAAAGAGAAGGCATGGGAAGGCTTTTGAGGGATCAGAACTCGGCTTGTAGCGTGAGCCAATGATATTTTCATCCCGTGCGCTAAAAGGGACTTGGTAGAGAAATCAGTACTACTGGGTTCTCATAATTTTTTAACTCTGACACTTTTGTTAGTCACCGTAGTACTATTGATAACATACTCAAATATTTTCATTATTTTTTTACAATAGGTAAAACGTTATAGCATAAATTGATCAACGTGGATTAGTAATTGCTGTTTTTTGCAGAATGCATCCGATGCGTAGAATATCGATGTACTTGAGAGATATTGTTTTGCCCTTAGAGTAAATAGAGAAAAAACATCGCTGTGCTCGGGTTCAAATCCTGGTGGTGGCAAGATTTTTATCACTGGTGACCCGGTCCACCCTTAGGTGCTACATGGAGAGCACTTCAAGTTTTACTCCGTCCGTCGGATGGGACATCAAACTGTGGACCCCTTGGCGTCTTTCTTTAAGAGTAGGCTAATCCTGACGCCGGGTTTCTCTCCACTCTTCTTCTAAACCCTGAAAGTTCTACCTCTACCATATTACCTAGTTATCTCCTAATGGTGAAAATGGTCTCAGCTGTCCGTCCCCTCACCTAACCACCGCAACTACTACTATCAAGTAACAGCAATAATTCTCATTCAACAAAATTCACGGTATTGAAGGCCTCTTCATTATATAGGATTGCTGGATAATGAAGCATGTAATTTTGAATACGATCGAAGATATAATTATTAATATGAGTCACTATCATTCATTCATATGGTTTTTCCATTAACTTAAATTGGTTAATCTACCTATTAGATCTATTATTATAACTCGTATAAGGAATATAATGAATATAAAGTTTAATGACTATATTAAAAGGATGGAAACAAATAAAGCAATAAACAGCTAATGTATACACCCATATAAAATATTTCACAGTCTAAGTTTGCATGCATGTTTTATATTGAAGAAAGGAACGCGTAAGCATAGACTTTCAAGGCTTGGGTCTCTTGTATCCCATTATGTTAAAACATACTAATTTAATAAGAATTTGAGATAAATATGCTATGTGACCCTTTAATCACTAGAATGGGTAAGCATATCACAATTGTAACTTATCTTTTAAGGATCTCTGGAAATGGGTAGTTTTTCGTGCACCATAAAAATAATCATCTTAATTCAATTTCTGTTTTGTTTAGCTCGTGATATGCTTACTCAAAATCTTTCTTTTAATGCTAAATTTAACGGTATTTTTGGGCGGCAGCAAAATTCAAAGCTTCTTGAAAAAAAAGAAGGAAAATCCACGGTGTGGCGCACCCTAGGGAAAGATTAGCAAAATTAATTATAAGATTTATACTCTAATGGATGAGCGTGGTCTGTGAAGTCTCATTTTGAGTGAAAATAAATTTTTAGTGAAAATTTTAAAACCGTTTCGAACCAAATTCAGTTGACATTTGTTTGGAGTAATGCGAAACCCTCGTCAGTTTCTTGGAATATAACTACTCAGGTACTTAGATTTGGTGACCTGAGTTTTGATACCTAAGTACCGGTATGGATTTCATTTTTATCTCTGGTTCCAACCCTTGACTATGGGTCTTTGGTGCTGGGTGCTATAATATTTTATATATTTCGTGTCATAATGTTAATAACCATCGATAAAATAAAATCGGTGCATGCTATAAAACGAAAATAACAGAAGAAAATTTCTGGCTCCAATTTGTGGAAATTATATTTTCACTATAACAATGTAGTAAAGCATTGTAATTTTTCGCAGGGTTCTTTATTTCACACAAAAAGTTTTAATATGAATTTATGTCATCGCCAGGTACACGTTGATAATGATGTAACAAAATTTGCACCTGATGGTTGAAAATAGGTGGGAAGATCACAAAGTTATGAAATCACAAAATAAAGAAGTTGACAAAGTTATGTTTCAGTAAAGATTGATTCCTGATGGCTATTTATCTATTGAACTCAATTATACTATGCCAAGATGATTGGTTATTTGGTGAAATTTTTGCGGATAGGTATATCTATCAAGTATTAGTGTAATGCATGACGCTTAATATGTTAAAAAAAGTCACTGACAAGAAATTAATACGCCAGTATTTCATGTAATGTCACCGGAAATTTTAGGGATAAGTCTTCGCTCCGACAAAGTTAGAAGAATTTCAGTATTTTCCTTTAGTGCATTTAAACTGTTGTTATTTATTTACACTACCATAATTAAAATCAACGGAAAATATAGCTCTTAGACAATGTAAAATAAATCAGAATTATTAGTTTTATCTGGCCTTTGTTAAAAATCGTCTCCTAAATCAAGATGTCCCTAAGTCTCCTGCTTCAAAAATCACGAAATTACTAATTTTTGACATTTTGACATTGAAATCAGCCAGATTCTCGAAGTGAAGAGCCCATTAAGAGACTATTATATAACCCTCCCCACAGATCTGTGGGCACGCAAAGTATTTATTTCTTTGTTATCAAATCTATTTATGTTTTAATTATGCATTTCACTCTCGTGGTTTTGGTCTAATTACTTTATGGAAGATTTTTATTGAATATGAAGATTTTTTTCTTTGCTCATTCCTAGATCTATAGGAAGTAAAATTAAATTTTTTTGTCCAAGTTTTATAATTTCATTTTAATAAAATCATTATTATCATTACACTCTGAGGGAACCGTGTCACTGACTTCCTATGTGCACCTCAAAGTAATGTATATTAGCCATAGATTGGCAAGAATTATGCAAAGGATGAAGAACAAAAATAAAACTGAAAATAATTTTAATTTTTTCAAGTGCGTTTCACTTTACGCGACATTAAAGTGGTTAAGTGAATCAACGATAATAATCAGGGAACTAATCCAGGTGTATTTTCCAATTCAATACGACATAGGTTGTATAATTCGGAAAATATTAGCGTTCAAAACTAGTTCACCTGGTATTAATAAATTAATTTGTTACTTGTTTTAAAGTGAAATAAAGTTAAACTTAAATAAAGAAGGATATGGATTAGAGATTAATTTATTATGGTATAACTTTTTCATTTTTCGAGCAATTATCCGTCTGGGATATTGAGAAATGTTTCAGGAATCCCCCTCTCAATGTGGCTAGCAGGACAATGGGACGGCAATAATTCTGATTTGTTGCCGGCCGTTTGCGTCAGTGAGATGGTTTAAGCAACATATCATGCAATATAATCTTTTTAAGTTAAACTCCTGCTGATATGAGTAAATGGCCGAAGGCGATTCAACCAGTTTTCGAGCCCATTTCGGTAGCACACCGAAAAGAGATTATTAGAAATAATGCTCCTGTGTATTCCTGGTGAATTTAAAAGATAGACGACCAATTACTGTGCCTTTTCCAGAATTAATTTCATATCCAACTATAGAGCGCGAAATATAACTGGCTAAAAAATTAATGATAGCAATTAGATAGGTATATTTACATTGGCCATACATTTAATGCTAGCCGTTAAATTCAGAGCCATGACTTTACTATTTTCATGAAGTTTCGAAGGTAGATGTTGGACTTTTTTCCCTACTGACACTTAATTGAAGTTGAATTTGTTGAAGTTAATGTTGTGCACCTTTTTTTCTCTTAATGTTGGTAGTTGACTTCATTTCTGAAATAATCTTGGAATACTTGAATATTAAAATGTTATCCCAATTTATTTCCAGTTGTGAAATTTAATGTTTTCTTTTCCTAGCTATCCATGGAAAGGGTTATGCATTAAATGAAGCATGAACGTGAAGAAACTTCCACCATTCTGGTTTCAATCAAAGTGCTCTCACTGTACAACTCAGATCAATGACCAAGTTGTGTGATTTTCTGAGCACCAAAACATTTATGGGCAAACTCATTTGGTGCCAGGGAAGTAACTAGTCGTAATACCTTTTATGAATTATTTTCACTCGCTATGTACATCAATCAAACTATCCACAGGGCAGTCGACGACGGTACTATGGGAAATATAGAGTATCATTATTAATTTATTCCACTCTCTGTATTCATTTCAATTTATGAGCGAAACGTATTAGTAACGAGTAAATAAATAATATAATAAAATCACACTATTAAACTCGGAGTTTGGTTTGATAGATTCATATTCTACCAATTTGATATTCATCTTCTACCAAGTTTTACTGTGAATACAGTTAAAAATTTCAATTGGGAAAGTTTCTTTCCGTGTGCCATCTGCGTCTTCCCAGAAAACTTTGGTTCACAGAAAATCGCTTGGTTAGAGTTTAGCAGCGGCCTCACTCGGATTTGGACCCTTGGGTATGTAGCAAATTCTCATCTCGCTGGGCACTACACACACCGCGTTACTAATTAACTAAGTTAAATTAAAGTATATATTTTTTCCCTCAAGTTAAGCGAGCAGATATTTATGCATATATGAAAACCAGCAATGGGAGGCAGTAGGAAATGAAAATTATGATCAAAGAGTAAAACCTGACAAAATCGGAAACTCTGATGCTGTTTTAGGTTCATATTGAATGCTCATTATTTGAAAGTTCACATTGCCGCATTCATAACAATGGAGCGGAAACAATTATTAGTTTTAAAGCTGTAAAAAATATCAAAACTCTTCCTAAAGTACACATTGAATTACTTGGATGAATAAACGCTATCGAAGATAGGACTTTCAAAATGATCAACTGGTTTTATTTTTAGTCGTAGGAATTAACCACACTTTTCAATGGAATGACCCAAAAATGAAAAAACGTAGCCAGGAAACGACTGTAAACAATTTCTAAAACCCAGTGAAAATACAATGGCATCGCCGTCCGGCAGCTTGAGGCTTGAGAACGTATTAGTCTGCTGAGGCGACACCCATCTGTTGCCAAGGACGAGCGTGAGTAGCGAAAAGCCTCTTGGCAGCATTCTTTCCAGGGATTTTGTGAAAGGCGTTTGACATTGAATAGAGCGCTTAAAAACCGACGGTTTCAGGGTGGAAGTTTATTTTTCTCCGCACGTTCATAAAAAAATGAGTTATCTGGGAGTGAGTCGTGTTGCTGAACCAACGAAAGGAAATTTAATCTAAAAAGATCTCATAAAAGAATATTTTTCAAATATTTAGCCTATGCACCTGCTATTTTTATCCTCTTACGGTTGACTTGTGAGGTATCATGGCAAATATCAAAATTTTTAATTTCTTTTCTAATTTATAATGGTGCATCATGCTACATCCAAAAAATTCTCTTGGGTAAAAAAATAAAGAAATAACAATAATAATCAAAGTATTTAATGAAAGAAGAGCTGTGAGTGATACAGAGATGAGCCCTATAGGCAATAAAAAATTGTAATGCTCCTATATCGATATTTCAGCGAACAATAGTGGCTATCATCGGGTAGATTTGTGCGTGAAGGCTTGACTCGAAAAGAGCACAGTGGTGATAAACTGTCCGAAATCAAGTGAGAGTTAAGGGCTGCAGGTGGAATGAGGGGCGGTTGGTGGCGAGAATTGGTTTCAAGGGGGAGTTTGGGACGTTTAATTGGTTCTTGTTCTGTAGAGGGGAAGGGAGGGGACCATCGCTGGTCACCCCAGAGGCACAAAGCGGTCGGTAACGGTGCAAGGTCTCTTATCTAACTAATTATTCCCTGTTCTATGAATTTCAGACCTGTTTTAAGCATAGTGTTGTTTTATCAACAGCAGTAGAGTAAAATTTATATATAGATGCTGTATTTACAGTAGCTCCAGCTTGGTCAATTGTTCACGGTGTTCTACATCTTGATTTATTTTTCGGGTGAAACGTACCCACTTACCTTTCTATAGATACGTTGTAATGTAGTAATACATTTAAAATAATTTTTCAACATTTTCCCATTTTTATTAAGTTATTTATCACACTGAAATAGCCGCGGTTTAACTCCAATGAATTATTATTCATTATTTCAATTTCAAAATAAAGGAATGGGCTGTCACCTTTCGCATCGAAGGAGACACATTTCTCATGACACCCAAATATTTACAATTCCTATTTCCCCTTTTCTCACATTAAATTTCATCCAAATTGCAGGTAGTGACTTTATCTCTCGTAGGTATTTCATTCTCTGCTTAAAAGTCACTTAATTGATCCAACTTCTCTTATAAATCACGTTACCCGCCTTCCCTCCGACTTTAATAACTATATTTCAGTCTCACTGACTGGCTCTTGCACCCTCTACTTCGTTCTAGAAGGTGGTGTTCGTTGTCCTGTCCTTCCATACAACATTTACACCTTACTTCCGACAGTCAAGTTAATCATTAAGATCATAAAATTATTATAATATTCCAGGTCCGTTTCTTCATAAGTGCTCTAATCTGGTATCCTTAGGTGTATGTGGTAGAGAAAATACTAAATACTTTTACACTGAAAGTTAGTTAGGCCAAAATAATTAGCTAGTTTAGTATGGTTACATTACTTCTTTGGAGGGTAAAATCTTGGCAGAGGGCCTGAGATTTATTAAAATATTTTAAATTCAAATATATTTAATACTACTCACACATAATCATAAACGTACATAATATTTTTGCATTAATTAATTATGATGTTATAAGGTTCGTATGTACATATTCGATACGTTATCAATCTTTAAATTCATATGCATAAAATGTGCTGAAAACTTGCCTACATTGCTTAACCACTTCCGCCGAAAGGAATAAATCCTTGGCATTTATTTCATCTCTCGAAAAATAAATCGCTTTTGATATTTTAAAAAAATATCAAAATTCCATCTCAAGTACTCCTTCTCAGGACGATTTGTCTTCCGCCATTGCTCCCCAGCGCTTTCTGTTTATTCATTTTGGGAAATTTGCCAACAAAGTGGCTGACGGGAAAACTGGGGTAGGGTGCGAAAAATGGAGTGGCTGGAAATTTGGGAGGAGAAGATTTAAACGGCAGAGGGTGAGAGCGGTGCGGGACAGGGAGAAGATTTGTTGAGGAGAGCAGGTAGGAAAGTTTTCCTCGTCCTTGAACTGAAGAAGGAATTTATAGAGATAGGATGGGAGATAAAAAGATAGGAATGAGAGGAAAATAAAGAGCGTTAGACGAAGAAGAAGAGCTTACGCGCATGGGATTAAGTCATTTTTGAAATCTCAAGGCATGAAGGAGAAAAAATGGGATCTGCTCAGTCCTAATTGAGGCGTTAGGTTTGAACGTAGAACGAATAATTTCACACCAGAATGCTGAAATCAGCTAGGGTTGTATGATTTCATTGTTACATTGGAGGGTATATAAATCGTATTAGAAAAAGAAGAAGGGGGATGTGAGGAAGACTAATTAGCAATTTTTTCTCATGTTCGATAGACCTAAAAATAGCATTAAAATATAAATATTTTATTTAATCCTCGAAGCTAATGAGGTAATTACAATAAAAAATACCCTTAGCGAAAATATAAGAAATATGTATTGGAGTATTTGCGCCGTGAATTACTCCAACAGTTACATTAATTAGTGGAAATACACTTGCTCCACACACACAGAACGGAGAAAAGTACGTAGAAGTTTTTCTATAACCATTTGCTCCAGGCTAGTCTTAAATATAACTTGTGCGTTCGTTACATTTGACCAGCAAAAATTGTTAGCTAAATAATCAGAAGTTTCCACCACTTCATTAGAAAACAATTTTTAAAATGAGCAGTGCAACCATTTTCAAAATATTCTTCATGATAATAATAGATCTCGACAAGAGCTTTGAACTATTTCAGATATACCTATTCATTTTGTACCCATTGTCAGATTTTTCTACATAAACCACGATATTGTCAAAATAATTCAACAGCTCATAAAAAACTGTTATAAAATGTTCGCTTCAAACCACGACGAAATTTTTTTACATGGTTGAAAATATCCTTTGAAGAGCTTTAAAACGTTATCTCATGCAGTCGTTTTGAGGCGAAGTTTGCTGTGGTAGGGAGGGAAACAGTTTGTGAAACACTGCAGCACACCCAGAAATATTGCATAATTTTCCCCACTCGCGTGAAGGGAGAGGAGTATCGCACGTACGAAATATTGCACATTACGTGCATTGGACTCCATACTGATTCTGAATATGTAAATGCAATTGCTGTGCGTCACGTTGCTTTAGCAATACATTGATATAAATTAGGATCTACCATGTTTGGTCTACCTCTACCTCTACCATCTACCATGTACCAGTTGTTTGGGTCCTCTTAGCTGCATTGTTGTATGTAGCCCTCATTTTGTCCCCTTTCTCATAATTTGCTTATTTTTAAATGCTATTTTGAACTCTACATTTAAGCCCAAATTACCCTTGCCTATATCAACCCTGATACTGAGATTTACTAAGGTGGATACATTTAGTTCTGTTGCTATAGATTAAAGAAACCGTGTGCGCTTAGAGAGAGTGAAGCTTGAATGGAAAGTTTAAGGACCGATTTTAGGAAATACGAAATAGACTTTCACGTAGGATAATTTTTACCTACAGCCGTGAAAAGCAACGTAAGTGATTATAAAATGTTGTTAGAGCGTTTATTAAACACGGAGAAATAAGTGTCTTTAAGGTTGTAGACCCTCAAAGGATTCGTGTGGAGCGTGGCCCCTATGGTATTGGAGACAATTGGTGAAGAAGAAATGGACGGACAAAGTTAGAAATAAAGAAGTATACGGAAAAGCAGAAGAGAAAAAGACCAAACGAAACGGGGTACCATGCGGAATAGATGAACCAGATTGTCTGGTCGCACCATGAGACGCAACGGATTTGTCGGGAGCATATTCGAAGGGAAAAGGGAAGAGAAAGTTCCACGGAGAAGACCAAGGGATAAATATTTAGATCAAATAAAGAGGAATATTAAAAGGAAAACCTAGTGTGGAGTGAGGGGATTGACATGGGATATGGAATAATTTTATGGGGGCTGCAGGCTACTAATCTTAGGATTGAAAGACTATGACGATGATGATGAGATTTTAATTAGTAAATTGATGATAACTTATGTTTAAAATAAAAAGTGTTCACCATATTCTTTTCATTTCATTATAGTAGATTCATAATATCTATGGCTACAATATTTGCAGTTTCTTATTATTGTCTCTCTCTCCGTACCACAAACTTTGTCAGAATGGCCTCCCACGCCATTTTACATAATACACGCATTTTACATAATGTTTGTATTCGTGCTAATTAGCACGTAATTAAATCATAATGTCAAAAAATTAGCTTACATGCTCAATTTAACGCATTGCTTAGTAGTTGAAAGGGTTAACAAAATCTAAAAGTGCTTAAAGAATTGATCAGGCCTCTCAAAAATAAATATTGCAATTAGCCTTACACCTCAGTTTTTCACTTTCCTAGCACTTTCAGTGCTGCGTTTAAATAAACACGTGAAACACATTTCCAAGTCTTTTTGCCCCAATCACTTAAAATAAGGATTTATATTTATTTACAGAGCATTGGGAAGGATAAAATATGAAGTATAGGCGTGATGTGAAACTAGAAATAATATCTATCGATTGGTAAAGGTTTAATATTTATCCAAGTTTATATTATCCTGAGAATTTCTTTTCAAGAATATTTCTGATAAATAATCTTTTACATTACTATAGTGAGAATCTTTTTGAAAAAAAATTTAAAATACTTCCAATGTTCCACTTAATGAAAATCTATTATCCTTACTAAGGCCTTGACTCTATTTCATCTTCAAGTTAAATCATCATTAAATGCCCCTACAAAGTATTTTTTCGTTTTCTTTAGTAATATTGAAGTCCAACAAAATAATGATACATTCCGTCAGTCGATTAATATTCGGTGGTAAAGTAATGTAAGTTAACATGTTAATTTCAGTAATTAAGTGGCTACGAGTTTTTTCTGTATCTTGCGGGAAATAAGAAATCTCACAAAATTCCTTGCTGGAGAAGGTGAATATTGAAGACTCTCTATGTTTATCGTAAAAGAAAAATAGTCTATGACTTGTGCCGATGGATAACACTCATGCAACCAGTGTAGAGGATTAATTGGGAGTTTAAAGTGCTTTTCATGTCCTGGTGGCCGATGATGAAAACGGTATTTCGATAAACATTGCAATGAAATGAGTATAATATTAACCAGCCATAGTCACGTTTCCCGGCATAAAGCACTAGAGTGAGACCAAGAGAAATGAGGGATGAATTAAGTAGACTGAATGAGAAATCGAGCGGAAAAGGGGGAGTCATGAGGAGAGATGAGGCAAGGAGGGACGCAGTGTGACGTAAGGCCTCCGCCCTCCATGACACGCCCAAACCATTAAATCCTCTCTTTTGTTTTCTCAGTCACCTCCTCTCCTGTCTCCTCCCGCTTCTTATCCTCTTCCCTTTCCCCTTCACCCCGAAATGAGGCCCTTTGGCTTAAAGGAATTACGCTTGATCTGAGTCATTTACTTTGCTGCTCTTACAGCCTGCTACGTGAAAAGTCTACTTTAAGGAGTAGAGGTGTCAACTGTCATTTCCAATTTAACCCTCTACGCGCCGCTCTTTCAGAGTTCCGGAATACCTCGCTTTGGTCATTTTCTTTTGGTTTCCGAAACCGTAAGTGATTAATGAACGCATTGTGGAAAGAGAGATATCCAGGGAATTATCCTCAGGGGCATTGACATGACAATTATGTTAACCTAGGAATATTTTATATGAAGGGTAGTTTATCATCTCATTTCTAAGTCATTTGGTTTATGAAACTCAAAGACATCAGGTTTAAAATAAAATATATTTTCCCCTCAAATTCGGCACAGAAAGGACACCGGTTAATTATTTAGATTTAGTATTTGCTGTATCTACGTTTGGACCTCAACCTGTAAGCCACCAGATGGGCGTCTGCCAGAAGTTATTATTATTTTTACTATAAATGTTATAAGTTGGCATTTTTCCAGGTGGTAACATATACATTTAATCGCACAAAAAATCATTTGAACCTTTTACATTGAAAAATTTAAAATCGGTAAACAGAAATCATACGAGGGATCCAAAAAAGGAACAGAGAAGAGTAACAGAGATATAATTCCTGGTTCTCCAAAGTTATAGACTTGTATGGAGGTGCCAAAGTTAACTTACATTTTAAATTACATTTTATACCGTGCCATTACCTAACATAACAAATTACCTTTTAAAAGTCCCATAATATTTTGATAAAGGCAAGAAAGATGTTAACTATGTGTCATCAATCAATATTTTTTAATTTTTCTTTTTATCATCAGAAAATGATTTTTAATTTTGTAATTAATTCGGCAAACTATTAAAAATCCTAGGTGTAGAAGCACAGAGAAGATTCTCCCCATATTTACTAGTGTAGTTTGTGACTTTTTGCAACTTAGGCTCTCTTTTTGTCATCACATGTACATCAGTATTTATAACTTTCAAATTTTTACCAAAGTAATAATCAAATATCATCAAATACATATACATCGTATCCATTGGTAGAACATTGTATTTCTAACACAAAATACTAAACTTTTTAATTGTGCCATTATTTTTTATTTCACTTATATAAATTTATTTCAGTATCCTCTTTTGATTTTTAACAATGGTAAGTATACGTGATCTAGAAGTATTTCCCCATACTTCTAGACTATATCTGAGTATACTTTCCACTAAAGCATGATAAATCATGAATTTTACATTACTTGGAAAGATATTTCTAAATCTGTAAAACTGAAACATCGCTTATCTAATTTTTGACTTTACCTTGTTAACATGATTTTTAAATTTTCATTTTTCTTCAATAATTGACCCTAAGTATGTGTAATTAGATACTTGGGTAAACAAAATACAATCACATTCAATTTTT
>LYUA01001806.1:188799-199187 GCA_002093875.1 Calopteryx splendens | reverse complement strand
GTTTATTTAACCTGGGCCGGATGAGACATCGCTGTCCCGTCCACCCCCGGCCCAGGCTCCCAAAGCTAAAAACTACAGGCTGTCCAAATGCTCCTGGGCCAATGTAACATTTTATTGCATGTAATTAGTTCTCCTTAAGGGCATGTATGAAATCAGAGGCCAAAGTTGCAGTTATTTCTGCGATTGAATGAGGGATTTCATTCAATCCTTATAAATTTCAGTCAGTATCAAAAAAATCATAGTAATCAACACGAAGGTCGGTTTGGTAGGCGAGGGTAGAGCTCACCCAGTGCTAAGCCCAACGGCGTGCGAAATTCACATATCAGTAGGGTAGGGTGGCCAGTTCCTTTCCTTGTACCGCCTGTGATATCCCACGACCTGGTACCCGAAGATTGGTGCACAGTTTGGGTGAAGCTAAGGGTGCCCAGAGGTATCACCAGGAATCGAAACTGGACCCTACGGATAGTAGCTTAGTGCTCTACCCACTGGACTATCCTCGGACAGTAAACGTTCAAATTTCATCAGCTGATAGGTGTACGGGTTGTAGTTTGGATTAAGTGAATAACAATGGTGAACATTTAACATAAATCTGCTCATATATTACAAACTATATTACAGCATCAACTGACACACAATAATACATAATCTATCTTATACACAGTGAAGAAAATATATATATATATATACTTTTATTTACAAAGGAAATCTGGTTTTTACCCATTGAGTAGATTAAACCTGCAACTTTCACAGGATTCTTTACTATTTACATTAATACTTAATCAAACAACCACCTCTCACAAAACAGGATTTTTTTCGTGCGATATGCACAGTCCCGAATGCTCTATAAGTCAGAAACTCAAACTTGCACATCGACGAAATATCACCCATTTTCAAAAAATCACCATAACACACATCAAACAGGAAGAGGGCATGTGTTAGACCTCCAAGTAAAATCACAACGTTCCGGAAACGTTTTAGTTGTATAATAATACTTATAGATCTTTAAGCCACACATTCACATCACGTTAGTACACAGCACGTACGATGTAATTATCAACTCATGGAAATCAAAGTAGTGCACCAGATGTACTTGGTGGATTTCCCACGGGTACTGGAAAATTACCCTCAGTCCAGTGTATAAGATTATGTTCAGGCATTTGAGATGACTGAAAATGGTCTTTCAGAAGCATTTGAGAGAAATTACAATGCATTTGATATGCATCATTCTCTCTCACAGCATCACCACACAGCCGGTAGAGATCTGAAAAAATATTTAATTCCCAGTGAAAACCATGCATGGAAAACTTTTCTTACAATATAAGTTGAAAAAAGAATACTCTATGATATCAAGAGATGTTCAGAGAACTACTTGAGAATAAAATCTGCAACAAGAAAACTGAAAACAGTTTTTCCTTTGCTATAAAGATTGAATCAAGTTGGTTCAGTAACATAATTGCTTTCTCCAATACACAGTTTGGTAACAATTTCATGTCAGCTGACTTAAAATTACCACTTGGAACAGTTATTAAAGAGAACGACATGAATGTGTGTCATCCAGTCATCAATAAGACTAACATTCTTAGCATAAAGTTTACTCCATTTTCATCAAGTACCTAATACTTTGGAAGAAATTAACCAGATATACAAGCTGAAATATATACTCATAAGCTTAACTAGGCCTTTCAACCCAGGTGTCATACAATCAGTTTAATAACCTTTTGGCTTCATCTATATCTGTCCATATATTTCACATCTTCAAAAAAATGTTGTTCAAGTACCAAGACATTCATTTCATTACATTGTTCCTTTACACCTCAGTGGCAAATACTCCATGATTGCCCATATTTAGTATGGAAATTTTTGTTCTCTGACTCCCTTAATTGACTAACTTAGATTTCAGAAAATTAATCCATGAAAAGTGAAAATTTCTAGAAACAGATATGAGTCATTTATTTTTCACCAGGTTCAATGCTACCATCCTATATAAATTTCCCACTTCAGTGAAGAAGAAAGGATTAAATCAAGCAATTTACACCCATGAATATGGCCCAATGACCATTACTTTTTTCCTTCGTCTATGCATCTTAATTATTGTGATTCCCTTAAAAATATTTTCTGCCCCACATGCCATTTTCCTTTCCCATTTGGTGCATTGAAAGGGTTGAAAAATAACTATCTCAATCTCAATATAGAAGGTTGTAATTAGGAGTTCAAATCATTTGGCCAGAAGAGGAAGGATAGCCATAGCCCTACCTAAGCTCTTATGGTTTGGAATCAGCTTCCATGCCATTCCTCCACCAACCTTGTACTCAACACACATCATGTTCCATCTCCTTTGCCCATCTATCTTGCATAAATATAAATGTTTTGCCATACACAAAGGTCGCTTGGGAATTAATTTTTTTAGGTCATCTAACATCAACAAAGAAAGAAATGTGAAGTTTTGCACGCTTGTAAAACTTGATATTTCCCACTCTTTTACGGAATTAAACAGGATTCCAACAGACGGTGAAGCTGCAGTACAACAATCAAAATGGAGTCCATTATAGATTTGAATTTCCAAAAAATGAGCCATACGTGAATTGTTGGTTGTGGAGAAAGAAGCTGGTGAACAATCGCAAACATTTGTATGCTGTGTACAGAACTAGAACGATCAACAAGGAGCACCATTGTCCGCTGGGCTCAGAGAGTTAAAGCTACAATGAAGTGTACTTAGGGACTTCATTTCATTGAGGATATGGCTATGAGAGCAGGACAAGAATTGGTTCAAGCAAAGCCATTGAAGTTGACAAATTATGTGGAAAAATAGAGGGGATATTGAGAACATCCATTTTTATTGTGATTAAATTTCATGCACTTGAAATAAAATTTTTTTGAGAAATAAAAATTTGGGGTATTACTTTCTGGGTGACCCTGGTGGTTAGTCCCATTTTTCGACGATCAGCTTAATTAATTAATTAAATAGTTTTTCCCATTTTCATCTGCTATTGGATGCTACCATTTAAAAATTATGAAACTGATCAATTCAACAACTTACCTTTTAAGATAGCTGAGGCCCATAACTGTACATGTACATCAGGAATTTTACTAGCAAGCTGCATTGCAGGAGTTACCATGTTCATACTCTCCCGGCTATTGCATAAGGATAAGAAGATGTGGCCCAAAAGAACCAATGAGCATGATGTCAGTCTATTTAAATCCTCCGCATTAGCCATCTTCAGTGTTTCACGTAAGTAGCGCCTGTAAGTTTGAGCGGATAGGTTAATCAATTCAATAAAATGAATTCACAGAATCGTTAACAAATAAACAAATTTCCAACATTGAACTCACTTGGCTTCATTGTAGCGTGCTTGAAAAAATGACTGGAGACCTTGAACATAATATGCAGCTGCACGTAAGCTATGGGAGTGAGTAGGTAATGTTTCGGGATTGATTCGTTCAAAAAGAGCAGTGAATTCCTGTTCTCTTTTAGCACGAAGATAAACTATCGCTAAGTTGAGATTGGCAAACGTCCACAGTTCACGTTCTTGAGACGTCTAGAAAAAAAAAGATAAGAAAATATCATCAGCAATATTCCTCAAGTTTCACAAGGGTTAAAAACAATATGAAAGTACATTTGCAGAGGAGAACCCACAAAATCACTCATTTGAGGAAGTTAATGTGGTCAACTGTAACATTTTTGATTTTAAAATGAGAACTTAATACTATTAATATGGCAAAGAAAAACAAAAAAAATATCTTTAAACATAACAAAACATCTCCTAGCTGTGCTATAGGGAAGAGCAGACTCTCTATAAGTCTCCAGTAGCATTATGTAGGCCTCCCCGGCTGACAATTTGTTCAGGCAAAAGCAAAATTTCAATAAAATGTATTGCTCGTCGTGTGTTACCTCCATTGTTGCCATAGGTGAACTGAACATGCTTGCTTGCCATTAAAAAATTATTTATTTTTTATCATATTTTATATTATTATATTTATATAATTATAATAAAATTAATTTTAAAAATAAAAGCCATTAAAAACTGAAACTTGCAACAGTTGCCACTGAAGCAATACTCAAGAGTCAAATAAAAGAAAATTGTACCACACATACATTACACATTAAGATTATATATAAATATATATTTAAGCTTATATAACATTCAACAACATCGAGGTTTGTTTTATCATTTTGAATAATCAGAGTGAAAGAGAATGTATTAATTTATTTAATTTGAGCATATAAAGGCAAACATCCAGTGAAAGCCTTTTCATTGAATATGCTTTATTTTAAATTAGAGTTTATCTAGAGTTTTCCAATTTTTTTACTGTATCCCTGTCTACATAAATACACAATAATTTCAATAAATTAAATGCTTAAGTACGTTATTTATTCATTTAATATCACTGATTCTCATTCCAAAAATGTATTTTTTATCCATTATGGAATTATGTAAAAATGGGGGTGTTCTCTTAAAATTAGCTTTGTTTTAGATTTGCAGAAATACAGTAAATGGAATTGTGGCATTCTAAACTTTTTAGAAAATACAGCGTTGAAGATTCGTGTGAGTACAATGCCGAAGAAAGATTGGATTCTTGTCTTAGGGATGCCATCTTTTACCCATCAGAAAATCAAGTAATGTTATAGAATTCAAACAAAATAAATGCCTGGCTCTCTAATGCAAATCATTTTTACTAAGAATCATTATACTGAGCGTAATATATTTACACAAGTTTTATACATGCACAAAGGTAGAGACTCCTAATTTTGATACATATTCATAGAAGTGTCCACTCAAAATTAGAATTTTCTAGCAAAATGTTGTACAAGGAGTCCTAACATCCGCTTATCTATGGCTTGCACCTACAATGGTGTTAAAAAGTTGGTGTTTTTGTAGATCTTTGTTGTCATGGGTGTTATTCAATTCCTTAAATTGATTCAAATCAATCTAACTTCGAATCACGACTTTTCACTCTTTAACAAAAACTGTTATTCCATACTAATTATGACTTTTACTGAATTATTCATGCTGATTGGTAAAACTATTTCCTAATATAGTTGTTAAGGTCATAGATGTTAAGTACATAATTCTTCACTCTGTATTTTTACTTCTCGCAATCGGTCGACAATGATAAGATAACAAATGATAGGTAAGTGATAATAACAATGTGTAAAATTTATTAATAGCATGAACTATCTTGTTACTAAAATCTTTTAAAAACCAATTTAAGATTTATAAACCTCGATTATGAACTTTGAGGTATCAAAATGGAAATGGCGACCATGAATGAAATCTGGGTTCCCCAAAAAGCTAGGGACGAACTATACACAAGACATATGAAGAATTCAAAATTTTTTAACAGAAAACTTGGGTGTCAAGCTATACATAAGGTCAAACTATACATAAGTATGTATGTCAATTATAGTACATTACATGAAATTAACTATCAGAACCACTCTTAAACTAATTAAGTGTTACATGAAAATAGACATCACTTGGGTCAGCCACATTAAGTGGATATCTGAAAAAAAATCCCATAGGTATCAACATGGAAGTTGATTTGATAGGTGGAAGAGTGACAGCATGTGAAATCACACATTCTGGTTTGACTGGCAATTTATCAACACCAGAATGGAAGGGTATACTTAGGACAACTCATTTAAAAATGACTTCTTATCTCCCTATCTATGCTATTACTGAGTTACTAAATACATGCCACACACAATTTAAGCCCACGGACCTCTCTAGACATTCAAAAATCAACTGCCAAAAACACAAACCATGACCAGAGTAATCAACACGAAGGTTGGTTTGATAGGTGAGGGTAGAGCACACCCAATACTAAGCCCAACGGTGTGAAATTCACGCATTAACAAGGTAATACAGGGAGCAGTTCCCTGTGCCGGATATATGGTTTCCCAGGAAGATCTAGTTATCCAAAAGAATCACACAGCATGGGTGAAGTTGAGGGTGCACAGAGGGATCATTCAGAATCTAACCCAGGCCCCCTCATTAGCCCAGAGCTCTAACCATTGGAATACCAATCCCCATGCCAAAAACATTAAATAATCTATTTTCCTACACACATAAATTATTCCTAACACTTACCCTCAACGCTGCACTAAATTGAGCTTCAGCAGATTCCATACAATTCATACTCATAGCATATAGACCTAAAAGGGTATGAAGCTGGGGCCGATGTGTAACAAGGAGTCGCGGCTGCTGCTGACAGAGACCACATGCCTGAGATATCTCCTGCAACGCCATTGTCTTATTTCCCATCACCAGTCGACACATTATTATGTGTTCCAAAAGCATCAGTTGAAAGACTGACAATATTGGTTTGTTATCTAAAACTGTCAAAAAAAAAATTCAAAATTAATCAAGTGTAAACCAAGTACATAATAGATTTTATATGCATCACTAAAGATTTGGCAGACCAGATAAAATGTTTTCCCTTTATTTGCCATTTACATTCGTCGTACACAAAATAAACCATGAAATTCTCATCCCAAAAATTTTTAAGTGATTATATTTCATTTTATTTCTATGATTATGACTACATAAAATCCAGTCGCAACTTAATCAGTCCAAACTAAACCTTTACAAGGCATTACAGAATGTGACTATAGATGACGTGCTACACCTGACTTGCTCAAATAAGATGTTTTCGGTTGTTTTATCACGGTGGCATTAAGGTAGTTCAGTGCACTGATGTTATGCAGGGTGCATTCTGGAATTAGTTTTTTTGGGCTAAAAATTATGATAGGTGTACTTCTCAGCCAATTGCAAACCAAAGAAATGTCCATCTAATATTCAGGCCTACACTGAATTAGTATTACCAAATATTCTTATAGATATAATTCAATAAATTACAATGTGAAACAAAATAAGGCCACACCTTACACTGGGAGTTTTAAGTTAGACAAGAAATCTTGAACTACAAATCTTATGTGATTCTATATGTCATGGTATTGTTCATAATTAATTTTTGCTAATGTCAGAACTCAAATTTTAAACCTACTGATGTGTATTTTCAAAGTGAAATACTTTATGAATTGTGACAATCCATTCAACGATAATGAGAAACTAATAATGGCCTTAACCTATTTACTCTCAGCCCTAATAAGGATTAGAAGTTAAAGTGATGTAATATATCTAATCCAACTATGGCTCAAAGTTTAAATATAACAATAATGCAAAATCAACTAAGTTTTGTCCTTTCCCAGCTGATTGCAAAAATACAAAAAAGGTACACAAAATTTTTACCAGAAAAATTAGCATTGTACTTAAATACAAGGTTTGACATAACACAGTTTCAAAATGGGTTGGCAAACAAAAGGTAAAACCAACTTTACATTAGTTGAAAGTACAACATTATTAATATAATTTTGGTAATTTTTTATCACCTCTTATTCATTATTCATGTAAGAGCAGAGTAGGCCAACTCATTGAATAGCTTCATAAGCCCTTTTTTCTGTATTAATTTAGTTTTTCAATGACTCATGAATAAATAGTTTTTCCAGCATAATGCTTATGAAGCTAACATATCAGCCATTGTATTTACAAACCAAGCAATAAATGGAGACAATAAATAAATATATGCCATGTGGTTCACTTATGAAAAATTAATCTCACGTTCTTTATTCTAATACAGTAAACATTATTTGGTAAATCAAAATCATGCATAAAACTTACTTTTAAGCTTCTCTATTTGCATAAGAGCTTTGTCAGTATACTTTTGTGCTTTATCCATATATCCAGCCTGCATACTGTGCATCACAGTTACTAGGTACACAAGAACATATAAATGTTCTTTCGGCATCCAGATGAACATGTCCCCAACACTTGTCGACGTCAGAGCTAAAATGAATATATTAAAAACCAATGTCAACAATCAAGCTCTTTAGCATATAGGAACCAAATAGTACAAACAAAAAAGACTAAATATGGAGCAGGAGGACATTTTTAAAGTTCACTTTCACTAAACAGTCGGTCAACAGGGAGCAATAAAAATTGTTTGAATGAGACTCACATCATGCATTTTATTAAAAATTAAGT
The DNA here is from genome assembly GCA_002093875.1 of Calopteryx splendens. Classification (NCBI taxonomy): domain Eukaryota; kingdom Metazoa; phylum Arthropoda; class Insecta; order Odonata; family Calopterygidae; genus Calopteryx; species Calopteryx splendens. Next base: position 191,145 of record LYUA01001806.1, on the reverse strand, counting down.
ATTCAAAATGTATTAACCATAGAATCTTATGAATTGTAATGGAGAAAACATGCACCCACATCCTTGACCCCAAACCCTTGGTGCATCAAATCAATATCTAACCAATTACCATTAAAAATTCTAACTCAAATCACATGTACCCATAAGATAATTTCATTTATTTTGGATTCAACTAAATGCAAGATGTGTCTGAAAACAGATCTGCCAAATACATCTAAGTAGGAAGAGTCACACTGGGAAACTGAATTTCAACTTGGGTATCTGATGTTCGCATAAAATGTTGTTGGCATAAATATTGTCAATCAAAAAATAAATTTTGTAATAGAACTTGTCACTATTTGCAACTCTTTATAATAATATATTAAGAATAGATAGTACTTACTTTCGTCTGTTGGCCAAGTCGGTTGCATAATTGTTTGTATACTTTGCTGAAGCTGCTTCAAACAAGGTTTTACACTTTTAACCTGCCCAGCCATTAAATAGTGGCATACCTGATTAAGATAAAGTGATTCATTATTAATAACTGGTTTACTTAATTTTACCCCAAACAATTCAATTGTATTAATAATCCATAAAGTACCTGTAAAACCAAAAAGAACACCTTCAAGTATTCCTTTTGATGCTGATTTCCTTGCCAACTATCAACAAGATGGCCAGCTTGATTTAAAAGTGAGTGTACCTCTTGAAATTTCTTATCAATTAATAAGAGCTTCAAAAAAATCAAGAAACCATATTAATAGTTGGAAATAAGACAAATACCACAATGTAAACATTCAAAATGGCGCGAATTCGTGGTTATAATAACGTTCAAATACAAGCTTTAATACACAATACAAAGGTAAAGCTTAAGTATGCGATCAACAAATTAACCCTGGCATTCACCACGATTATCTAATTAACATGTATAGATCACAATATTTAATTAATCTGATAGCCACATAAAACAATTAAGAATTTCTTAATATCCAAGAGCTTTACGACAAATTCGGCGGAAATAGTGATATACAATGCATTCGATTTCATCTCAACAGAGTATAACTTCTCATCAAATATTAGTGGTCATTTGTTTTTTTTTTCAAATCAAATTTTCAAGGCTGAGCCTCATTACGCATAAACTTACCATTCCTTTACTCAAAAGAAATAAAACCCTGGTATAGCTTGCTGCTGATATGTTTGCATAATCCACCCCAACACCAAGAAGGCTGCTAGCAAGTTCATAGTCCTTTTCACTAGCATGTATTTGCTATAAAAACAAAACCCAAAATACATCAACAAAGTTCACAATCCAATGTCAGTAGTACACTCAATTCACTTCAATGTACTCCTTAGTTATTGACTCAACTTACTGCCAATTGAAATATCAGTCTGCAATGCCAGTAGACGCTATGCTGAGAAATTTCAATCGCTTTCCTCAATATAGGCTTGGCTAAATTAGATTGAGATTGCTGTTCATATAATTCCGCTAGAACACTCGCAGCTTCAAATTTTACATCGTCAAAACCATTAATCATCTGGGATAACAGCCACTGAAAAATATAAACAAACCCCAGTGGCAAGAGAGACAATGGCAAACCTCTTTACGAGGCCGAAGTATAGATGACGAAAATAAGGCAACAAGTGCACGGGATATAACAACAGGCACACCGCTTCCTCACACATATTAAAATACTACATTCACCACTAAAAAGTATCATAAAAGCGTGAAATAAACACCAACCGCTTGTTCCAAATGGCTTCTCGCTAAATCTACATTCTTTGTGTGGGTCAATAAAATATTACCCAGCTGTAAATGAGTTCTGGCCTCCACTCTTGGTGGCGGCTTGAAATTGAAAACCGCTTGCAGGCACTGTATACACAATTTTATGTTAGGAGGACTAGAAGTACGAAAATTTTCCGCCAAACCAAGCAGCGAGAGATACCAAGCGTCTTGCGAAGACGCCATTTTGACATTTCTGCATTCAGCGTCTTTCTTATGTTTGTAAATTCAAACTAGGCGTCACTCAATTGTTTGTCAAGGCGGACAAATTCAAAGCATTCATAAGTTGAATCCACGTTGTTAGAGAGAGAATCCTCTAACACTGCAAGTAGTTGGACACAGTCGCATATTTGATATCTCATTAAGATAATAAAAAAATACATGTACATTCAATTTATAGCTAATAATACATTTTAACCAGGGTATTAGTATTAAATAAATGTAATTTATTTTATTTATTTATATATTGTTTATTTTAGTAATTGCACACATACAGCATTTCTGCCAGTTTACAGACTCGCAGTAACAATTAAAACGCAATTTAGACGTAAACAAACAAACATAACAAGAGTACATGATACAAATAAGCA
>LYUA01001806.1:153075-167494 GCA_002093875.1 Calopteryx splendens | reverse complement strand
ATATATATATATATATATATATATATATATATATATATGTATGCATATATATACATATATAGTCGGAGATACGTTTATAATACAAATTTATTTTTTTCACGTAGATTTAACCGAAAAAAACGATTCTACTAACGAGTACTTTCAAAAGTTTCTGGACTGATTTTCTGGACTGATGAGAGAGAGAAAAAACAAAAATTGCGGGAACGAAACACGGCAATGAAAGCCATCGTGCTTTACCGCGGAATTCCGTTATTCACCATCCGCGGTTTCAAAGTATTGAATTAATTAGAGAGATGGGTAAATCTGGATAATAAATGCTCGATGCGAGTCCATGAAGACGTAAATTAAAATAGCGGTGGTTCTTGAAAGACGAATGGATTGGGGGATGGAAGAAGAGTTTCAGAGGGATGGGAGGGGAGTTGACGAAGGATTCGAAGGTTCGAACAAGATTCAAGGTTTTCTTAGGGTAGTCAAGAGAAGTAATAGGTATTGGTGCATGCCCCAGACAGGCGGAGAAAAGGGGGAAACGGAGGCGATCAGAGGGGAACATTTAAAATGAAAAGTGTCATTTGAAAGAGAGACACATACGGAGAGCAAATTCTTTTACTCAATTTCAAAGTGTTCTAAATGCTCTGCCTTTAAATTTTGTCAACAAAGTAAAACATAAGAATCAAAATACATCGGCGAACAGTCTCATACACATATGTTTGCTAAAATTCCTTTTCAGACAGTTTCTGCAGGCCGATGACTCCCCATATCAAATTGTAAAAATGACCTGTTTTCAAAGGGTTACAAACCTTTTGAAAAATTGCCCATCGATTAAAACTACATGCTTTAATAAACGATATTGACTTTTTCTTAAGGGTAACAACCCCACGGTGATCAATATGGTCCCCGCTTTCACTCTTATTATCCGACATTTTGTTTGAAATCACTAGTACGTAAACTTATTCATTTGTATCACCCCATCTTAAAGTATGAATTTTATTATCTACCTTACTACCTACTATCGCTTGATGGTCAAAGTCTTTTCTGTGGACTGGGAGCCTCAGGGGGCTTGATTTTTTCTCAACATACCTAAAACTTTTTACACAAATCCACACTTTTCACAGCAGAATTGAGCGCTAAACACTTGAGTTTCTTAGACTTTCTATAATTCTGGAAATCAGTTTTCAAAATTCCTTAAAAGTACTTATTTGGATGTAATAATTCCTCATAATTAAAATCCTCAACCTTCCCATAAATTGTCTACACGCCTAACTCAAGCGATCAATGACGATCAGTGATCCTATTTTAAAAAAATATGATTTCATGAAAGAACACTACATAATTAAGGTAACAGATAAAATTAATACTTACATGCATTTCACGTGATTGATAAATTTCCAAGGATGCGGAGAAGTTATTACTGTGGAAAATGACCCAGTCTTTCCACCAGATTAAATTTTGAGTCTGAAAAACTCCCGACGTTGGTGTTTGCTACCATATGTAGGCAGCCTGTCGGATACCATAGCCCCGATCTATGAGCAGGTATTCCTTAGAGACTTCTTTCTATGACCCAGCCTTTTCAGGAAAACTGCTTTTCAAATCGAAGGGTAAAATCAACGTTACGGACAAAGCGGTTTGCGCGTGTGCTAAAATGTGAGGATTTTAACGGAGAGTATGTAGGCCAAACAGGTCGAAAGTTCGTCGTTTTGTTGTTGCAAAACGCTTGTTGGAAACTGGTCACCAGAGTGACTTTAATCCGAATATTTGACACCACGCTTGTACAGATTATAAACTGGATTATATAGAGCACTCAATTGAATGAAATCACTAGTTTTAATTTCATCATCAGCTCCCTTTCACATCCCAAGAAAGACTTTCACATTTAGATGATAACTGGAATATTGGTTTTGAAGGTGAAGGTGAGAGGGTATATCCGGTAACAGGGGAAAAATCAGAAGGAAGAACTTTAGGCGCTGAGGCATAGCGATCTCATAACAGTAGGTATGAAGCATCATTATCCGAAGATGTGATTCATCATAGCTAGAGAGCTCTGGCTTCGAGTCAAAATTATTTTTTCTTTCGCGATTTTCATCCGTATCCGGTTAGTCACAGTGAAGAGAACGGTAAGATGTAGGATTATAGGTAGGGATCGAGCTAAAACTCAAACCCCCACCCCCATTGCAAATAACTTTTTAAATATTTTCAATCAACCACCAAATGTTTCATTGGATCATGCCTTCCTTCCGACTATCACGATATAAAACCTATTTCATTCGATTATTTTATCTCTTACATTAGAATTAAATATTCAATGCGCTAATTCGTATCGCGTTCATTCGAATTCATCTTTTTCCAGTGATAAATCTCGACCGAGAAATGGGTTTAAACTGTGTGCATTTAAAAAAAGGTCAAAAAAGAAGTTACCTTCGGAATAAAATACTTTTCCATAGAGAAAATGAAAACCGGCGCAGTTCCTTATGGCGTACTTATATTGACTGAAATGCCTCTTGGGATAGAGCATATTATCCAGTTAGAATCACATAAATGCGAATAAAACCACATAACAAGTTAACTTGTGCAATCAGTTCATAACAAGTGAAGTAATTCAACGTTGGTTGGTTTATAAGGTTGAATCCGATGTTTATGGTGATTGCCTTTCTTTCTTTCGTGACCATTTCCACAAGCATATTTTAAGCTCTTGGTAGCAAGGGCTAATTTTTAAGACAGGGTATGACGGAAAGGATTTGAACTACATAATTATTTTCCCCGAAATATCACGACTAAAAACCACTTCAGTGAATAATGGCTGGATATTTGTCCATTGCTGGACCCGATTTAGACATGCTAAGCTAGGGATCGGGGCTGTGGTTGTGCAGGTCGATTCCGGGTGACGCTTCTGGACACCTTCAGTTTCACCCAAGCTGTATGACGTTTCGGGTACCAGATTTCCCTGGGAAACCACAGGCGCAACAGGGAAAGAAACTGGGTCCACTACCCTTATATTACTATAGTGGTAAGATAGAGGTCGCCAACCTTTACTTGTAACGGACATACTATAAGGTTGTTATATTGCTGTTAAGACTGTATAAATTATCGTAGAGCCATTTCGACATTTACAATTTTAAATACGGTATTTCTCTATAAATTTAGTGAGATGCCTTCACCCATCCTGTTAACCGCTTAGCTCCTGTAGCTTAGCGACCGACTATAGGGTTAGGTTTGGAAGATATGCGTGCGTAGATAGTGCGGTCGAATGTCTTTATTACTATATATTGTTGATTTTTACCAATACATCATATCAAAGCTAACGTTAATAAGAAACTACTAAATGGCCATCAACACGTTAATACACAATTCTTTAAATGTGTCATTATATTGAGTCATAAATTAGAGTAATTAAGTATTTTTATTTCATAAAACGCTTTTGTAGTACTTAAGAAGGGCCGATAGGAAACCCATTTTCCCCAAATATGTAGCGAAATTATGACACATAATCAAGGGAAAAATCAATTATAAATTCATAACAATTATTATAATAGCAACGTAGAATTAATCTGTTTCACTTAATTGCTTTATTATTTCTAGCTTGTTTTAACAGTAAAAGAGTGTGAGATTTTATACTCACCATTTCAATAATAAACTAACGACAAATAATTTTATATTTTTTCCAGGTCTCAAAAATAATGACGCGTCTGCTTCTGCTGATTTTAGTCCTCGACCTACAGGGGTACTGTTTAGGTGCACAGAAAAACGAAACCAGGCTCTTGGGACAAGCATCAGCTCAATTGAAAGCAACGGACCCTTCTGTCTCGATTGTTCTTCACGCCAGTTCCAATGGAGGACTCGGGTCTCCACAGGACATAGGAGCCGATCCAGCAATTTCTATAGCACCCAAATACGCAACATCCACTTCAAATCCTCGCGACGGAATAAAGACCGCCGCTATTCCGCCTCCAGCAACATCGAGCCCCATTCCTAGGAAGGGTACGATAGCAATAAAATCCAGAAATGAACCTAGAACAACAGAAAACCCGACTCCATCGAAGCTTCCCGTCCATGCCGAAGCTAAGGCTGAAACCCCCTTCTCAGATACTGTAGGCTCTTCCACTAACTCAAGCCCTTCTCAAAAAACTCTCGTCATAGCCACTGATGATAATAAGAATTATGAAACTCACCGCCCTTCACGAAAAAGAACCTTACCAAAGACCAACGTCACCAGATCCATCGAAGATCGCACCAAGAGGCCTACGAACCACACCAGTAGTGAAGGATCTTCAAGAGGGACCGATCCATCATTGAGCACCACGACAGAAAGTTCAACGTGGATGGAGACTTTAACGTCTGAGGAGACATCAACTGAAGAGGAGATCTCAACGGTAACGATCACAGAAACTACCGACTCGAACTATTCAGATACAAATGAGACACCAATGGAAAACGCCTACGAAAATAACTTTTCCTACACGACGACAGACACTTACTTCACTGATCACACAACGCCGGATTGGACAACCGAGCAAAACACCGAAGAATCAACAGCACAGGGGCCTTCCACCCACAATGGCCACGCCTCTCCTGAAAATCATCCCATTCCTGGTGTATCACTACCGTTGACTAAACTAATTCTGAGACTATCAAAGCCAGGTGTATTTGAAAAGGTAACTCTGGAATAATTCACGTTTCATTTTCCTTTGTAATCATAGTAACTAACAGTAATTAATAACCTTCTGGGACTACGCAGGGGCGGATATGGGATTTTTCGTGAAGGGGGAGCGCGACGCTTCAGGGTAACACCCATTCATGTAGGCAATCATGATGCTGCATCATATTTCAGCAAAACATTTTTTGTTCATTTACTTTATTACTATCCTCAATTAAATACTTCTAAATGAAAATAAAAATATTTTTATGCTCGGAAGTGAAGGAAAGAATGGTTACAGCACAGTAGTTGGAAAATGAATTTATTATTTTAATTTAATTAATTTAAATGTTTACTGGGGTATTTAAAAGAAAATATTTTTCACTTTAACTTTTACATAAAGTTTTTATCCCTTCCTTACTTCAGGGTATGTGCTCGCCCCATACGCCACATCTGCATCCGCCCCTGAAACAGGGTTTATTTGAGAAGTCAATTCTGGAATAATCAATCCACACAACTGGTTTACCAAACTTCTAAATGTAAATTAAATAGACAACTTCTTGAGGCTACGATTATTACGTTTGCCTACCACTTTTGACAGTGCATTTTAAATTCTGGCAGTCATAATTTTGAGTCTTGACAGGATGTTACGATGGATCAAAAGCAGGAATTCAGAGGCGAGACAAAGCGCAAAATTCTCGGGATGCCAAGGAGTGAAAGAGCAACAGAAAGAAATATTTTGCACGATCGGTGGACAGGAAATTTTGAGAAACTAAGTGCACGAATAAAACAAGAGCATAATAAGAACCTTAAAAAAATGTGAGTCAAAAAAAGATTTTTTAATAGAAAAAACTTAAATTATAAAAACTCTTTTACGGCTTTTATTAATAGACTTGAGGAGCAGTATAAATACAGAGTGAAAGGCACCACAACTCTATGAGCTAGGTGTGATAAAAGGATAGAGATCATTGCCAAGCACTGTCGCTTGAAGAAACGAGATCGAGGAGAATGAGTGCAATCTTAGGGCTTTCAAATGTCAAGAGCAAGCCGCACATATAATCTGCTGACATAAAAGAAGAAGTGATATGTTGAGACCAGAAGTTATTCATGAGGATTGAGTGTTCCGCGTTCAATATTTTTTACAATCCTAGTCGGTAGATTGTAAGAGATTATTCAACAACACAAAACGTCTGAGCAGTCAAACTTGTCCTCCCGCTTCGCTGTATCCGCAATGAATTCTCCAACTTGTAAGTTCGAGGTCAAAATATCAAGGGTGAACCCTTCCAGTAGTTTAAAAAGGGAGGTGACCGACAGCTGACGTCATTCAGGTCATAAGGGAGGTGAGAAATTTTGAAATAAATTTAATCTTCAAGGAAGTGGGGAAAGTTCAACGTAGGCGTTAACCCGACCCACTCTCAACGAAAGGCTTCGAAGGGTTTCAATGTCTTAAATACCCCATCCGAAGAATGAAGAATTGATCGCGAAATGACGTTCCCTTGATTTCCAGTTAGGGACTGGAATCCCGTTAAAAATCTGCAACCACGAGCATTTGAACCCCGACCCTCGGGCAGCACACCAGCCGCTACATCGTTACGATATGTTTCGCTGAAAGCGAACTGGAGTGTGTCCCACCCCTTATGCTTGATAATGAGAGCAAAAGGCGTAAAATAATCCACATCTTCCCACTGAACCGACTCGTAGATAATTCGATTCCTTAAGGGCGATTGATTTGGGAGAATATACGTATATAAGATAGGAAAAAATTCTTGATTTCACTTTTAAATTCACAAATCTCGGAAACGAGATCATAACATGGATAACAACTAAAATTTCACGTGAAAACATGAGCATGCAGTGAAGGATACGTATATTTCCAAAGGGACAGGCAAAGTTCATTATAGTGAACCATTTTAGCAAGAATATGGGGCGAGTTAGGCCGCCCGAATCAGCATTCGTGTATCCTGGGTTGCATACAAAAAATATATTTTTTTTAAAGTATATAAGAAGTTCTACCCAAAGTTATCGAGAAACTTGTATGCTCCATAGAAACCTGAGCCAGTTCGAGCTTCTGTCACAAGATGCCACTTGGTGTGTATTTCATCTGCCAAGCAGCACCTTGGTGAGTGCATATTTTTCTTAGTTTTTTATTATTTTCGTTACACCGTGACATTCTCTGTCTGCGAAGTCCGAAATGCCTTCCACTATGAGGATTACTGCGTTGTATCAGGGTCATAACCCTACACCCATGATTCATCGGCAGTTATGACTCTAGACAGGAAGTTTGAGTCATCTTGAACTGTTACTTGCAACTCAGTACACACCTTAATCCAATGGCCTCGGGACTAACTTCGCTTCAATTAGTTTCATGTTCAGTACATCCGCCAGAATGCGGTGAAATGTTCCGTATGGCAGTTCATCCAAATTACAAATGTCATGGATTCTCTGTCTTAGTCCCTCAAGGAACATTCAACGCACTTTCACGATCGTTTCTGGAGGTGTGCATGATGAAGGTCGATCCGAATAGTTGTCATCCTCCACAAACACCCGGCCGTCTTTGAAACGATTAAATCATTGAAATATTCTTAGCTTAGAGTTTGCTCACCAAAAAGCCTCCATTATAATACGGTGGTTGCAGCAGTAGTCCTCTTTAACTTGAAACAATACATAATTCAGATAGGCTTTATTCCTTCACATAAGCCATTTCGGAATTCTCAGACAGTGAAAAAAAGTGCAACGAAAAAAACAAAGAAACATGTACGCCCACGAAGATGTCGCTTGATAGACGAAATGCACACGAAATGACATATAGCGGGAGAAGTTCGTAATGATACAGATTTGGGCGGAATATTCAAATTTTCGACAACTTGGTAGAACGTCATACTAAATACATAATGAAAATCACAGTAATCAACCAGAAGGTCGGTAAGGTAGTGAGGCTAGAGCTCACCCCTACGGCGTGTGAAATTCACCCATCAGGGTAGAAAGGCCATACCCTTTCTCAGTATCGCCTGTGATTTCCCAGGATGACCTGGTACCCGAAAAATGGTGCACTGCTAGGATAAAGTTGAGGGTACCCACCGGAAATCGAACCCGAGACCTCCGGTTAGTAGCTCAGTGCTCTACCCACTGGGCTATGGTCCCCTATACCTACTAAAAACCGGAATTGAGAGTGAAAGAGGTGCATACCTTATCTATACGTGTACTGATCAGGGGTTTAATTAAGAGTTTTTTTCCGGATTTATAATCATCCTTAGCCAGTTTTATCAAATTTTCCCCATGTTATTATTCACATATCACCGACAAAAAGTATTTTCAATTACAATTTTTTCAATGACCACTCGGTGATGCGCCCGACTAACAATTAAACTGTCCCATTTTTCTCTAAGGGAAAGTCCGTGTTCGAAGAGGACCCATCCACTATGACCACCTCGTGTCCGCCCGGAGACGTTGGCCTACCTTGTAGGAGAGCTGAGGCGAGGAGGACAGCAGACGAATGCTCCGGAGGTAAGCAACGCGTGATCAACCTCCGCATACTTTCATTGAGCGAAGTCAGTCTTTCGCACGTGAGACCTTCGAGAAATGTGAGCCTCGTGGGACAGATTGAAAACGCACAAGTGGAGCGGCGCTTGCATTACCCACGGTTGACATTCTTTTTTTCCCTTCGCAGTCAAGACTAGGAAAGAACACACGACGGCTTCCCACGTGACATGTACACGCGATAGGTAGTAAACACCGTCGATTATTAAAATAAGGCACAGTAAATACGAGCACGCCTACCGAAGAATAAATTTCGACAGTGATGCGTGGACAGGTTGAGCGAAGTCGTTCTGTTCATTCTGAAGGATCCCCATAAGGGTACCTATATCAGTTTAGCAGAGAAATACCTAAATTTTTCTAAATGGAGGCAAGTGACGTGCAGATTTCATTCGCTTCACTTGCTTAACGATTCATGAACGTAAAATTCGACTCCGATGAAAAAGATATCAAACGAAATATGTATTTTCTCCTGGGCATTATGTTCAAAAATGCCCGAGTTTATTCCCGTATACCTGGAGGAATGCTATTATACTGATGTCATTTGCACCATTCAATGCACGCTGCGGACCAGGGAGGGTGTACAGTAATCCGGTACTCGCCTGATCTTAACGAAAGGGGCGACAAGGAGAAATCGAGCTCCCTGACCGACGAACATGCCAATAAAATGCACTAGTCACAATGCTGGAATCTCCACGAAACTGAAAATTGGATCAATCCTGTGTCATGGTAAACCTCGTCAATTCCCGTATTTTGCAACGGAAAATTATCGTATTTTTTGTTTGCTTGAAATAAGACCGGTGCCTACACCAAATATCCTTAAAAGGGGGTCGAGAACGCAGCGAGATGGCGGCTTAGGTAATCCCCGTCAAAATTAATTCACGGGAAAATTTTATTAATAAATTAGCGTAATTAACACTATTTTTAACTTACTCTTTTTTTCCAACCACTGCATAAGGGGCGGAGAGGAAAAGAGTTCAGATAAAGAGGGTAGCTATCGTATCGTTCGTTTTTTATGCAAAGTCTCCAAAATAAGTAGGACATCCCCGTTCTATATCACAGTAAGCACAGAGTATTACTAGGGAAGTTTCAGCAGGTATCACACGTGAGTTAAAACGCGATTGGGGAGGAACATTCGCAGAGACGTTGAAATGAGCGTTGCATAACGTTTACAACGCCGCATTTCACTCACTCATCCGACCGATCATGGGGAGGATTAATGGGAAGGGAAGGGGAGAGGTCCATAAAAGAGAATTAACATTTGCTTTAAAACTGTGGTTCTCACATGAGATAACATTTCAAGGTGTTCCAAGAGAGATGTGATTCCAAAACATCTCGTGGACGCTACCTTTCATTGAGGAAGAGAAAATTTAAAAATCAAAAAATGGGAAAGGAAGAATGGTCATGGTAACCTCACTGATATTACTTTCTCGAGAATATTTACTGAAAGGCAAGATTACATATAAATATATACATTTTTTAATTGAGGTCAACCAACACCCAGAAAGGTGTGGAGTATTACAAACAGGCCATTTCAAAATATGTGTGTGCAGGTGAGGCTAAGATGCTCTACATGACTCCAAAGGATGGGTCTGTTAAGGCATGATTAAAATTACATTTTTCTTTTTGTTGCTACTGCTCTTTTGTCCGTTTTTCTCTTCCATCACCGTTTTTTATGATTGATAATGTAATGCTGTGGTGCATCAGATGCCTGCAGAGGAAATTGCAAAGGAAGACAGTGTGAGACCGCACACCACTGGAATATATTAAGTTGACAGAGAGAAAATTTTATCCCATTACACGAAAAAGTTTTCTTTCAGAAAGGAGAGCATATCTGATAAGACCTAACTAAAACACAATTTCAACAATTCTAAGGACTTTTATGAAGTCTATTATATGAGGCCTCCAGTAGAAGAAGAAAGCCCATAAAGACAGGTCACCTTAATAATAAGGTAATCACATAAGGATTTGAAATCTGATGGCTGGGGGTCATACTCTCAAAATAGCTGAATGATAAAGAGACTAAAGAAATGCCCAAACAATAAGGAATTGCCACTTTAGCACAAAAAAACACCAGTAACAATATCAATGTACATACAAAAATATAAGTAATGTATCTCCAATAAAATCAAACAAAAAAAGCAAACTATTTCAGGATCATCATTTGTTAATATCGATATTCCTTTAAACTTTTGTAGCATGTGGAACATTTTGCAGCTCATTATTCATGTCATTGTAAGTTTCTGCTAAAGATTCCTCAACACAGGAAAAAGAAAAATGTTGCAGCACAAAATGCACACAACCTCAAAAGTCACCCTGACACAACTAAGGACTCCGAAAGGCCACAAAAAATACACTATGTGCATGGAGTATGATAGCAGTAATCACCATATTTACCCATTAGAAGTGGACTTCTTGGCAATCTAATAGTTCAACACACCGATGAAAATGTCCCTTGAAGTCTTTACAAAACTAAGTCGTGAATACACTCTTGGGCAATGTGGCCAGAAAAGAAAGCACATTAGCAGTTGGTTCAATGAAATTAATTCATGACCTGTGTTAAAACTATTGAAATTTGGTAAATACATGTTGCTGATACATTTAGTTGCTTCGGTGTACACAAGCTGGTTCCATTTTAAGTTTTCAAAATGTGTATTGTCAGAGGTGAACAATAACGATTCTTATTGCATACTACTCCATGCCCAAGGCTCATTGTTTTTAAGCTCTATATAACTTTAGTATTTCGCCAATTAGCTAAATAAAATCTTAAGAGCAACCCATAGGTAAGCAATAAAAAAAATCAAGGAATCACTTCCTCAGATCATACGGAACTCTAAAGAACAAGGATATCAATCTCCTCCTTGAATATTTCCAGAAAAAATGTAAAAATCTTAGCCTTTAAAAAGATGTGACCATAGCCTCAAATTTTTATATCCTAATACATTTATATACAAACCAGACACAGGTCAGAGTTTACTAATTCTGAGATGCCAGGGTTTTTTCTTTTGAAATTAAAACTGAGGGAGGGTGTTCAACCATTGGCAAACATCTATTAGGAGAAATGAAAAGCACAAATTATGTAATTATCATCACTAATAGGTTTTCAAAGTATGTACTTATTCAAAAATTTACCTCATAAAATTTAATTAAATTTTGATTTATAAATGCCCCACACAAGTCCAGCTATCAGCAGTTCAAAAGCCACTTAAAAAAGCATTTGTTTTGATAATATAATAGTTATTAGTATAGATTTCCATACATGCCGATGTCTATGGTACAGTTACAAGACCTATTGGAATTACCTATACATGATACTGCAGAACACAAACCTTTATATTTGGGGTTCAAGAATTACATTTAGGATAAACAGCTAAAATCTTTTAAATTGACAAACCAATTAACTTAAAAATCACAAATAGGTGACCAAAGTGAAGAAAAAGCCTATTTGTAGTGAATGGGTAATTAATTAGCCATTTCACATGCATTTTTGTCAATTTCAATAATAAAAATAATTATTTTTATTCTTTTGCATATGGCAGATGGGATCTAATAGCTGGAGACGATGAGCTATTTATTAAAATGGGTGACTGTAAAATTACAAATAATTCAAAACTATACTGATCTATATTCCATTGCAACTGAAAAGATATTGAATTTTTTTAAATTATCACATACTTAATGACTTTAATTTTCAAAAAAAATATCACATACTTAATGATTTCAAGCAAGGTAGCATAAAATATTTAAAAGCCAAATGTAGTTCCAACTTTTCCAGTTTTGTATCTATCACTTTTATTCAAGAACAAAACAGTTACCACTAAAATCAACAATTTTTTATAAATAAATCACTGATGGAAGCTATACAGATATCATCAAAAATGGAACAACACAATTGATATACATTTACTTCCTCTAGGTAATTGTGAAGTGTGCAGATCCTGCAACAACATGGCTGCCATTGATTGGCCTCATTGCTGTAGAGAAAACTTCAGATGCTGCTCAGAACTGGCACTGGCATGTCAACAATGTGACCAACCTTCCCTCCAAGTGTTCTGTACCAAGCACTTCAAGAGATGTTTTTGACATATTTACAGAGCCAAATATAAAAAGTACATAGACAATAGCATATGCTATTTCAGTAATGTATATTACATTGCTGTTGCTAACTTTTCCAGAGAAACGTGAGGATATTCAGTAAAAAAGGTACAAAATTTTCATTCAAAATGATTTAATATCAATCATAAAAGTTGTTTTGGCTTGCCATGGTAGTACTTTACAAAAGCCACCAAAAATCAACCTAATTGATCTGAAACAGATCTTAAAACTTAAAAATCATATAATTTATTTTTCTCCATATATAGAATGTAGAACTATATTATGTATGCATTCCCTATACATACAATTTAAAAGAAACTCAAAATAATTTTATTCACATTGTATTTATGAAATGTCCTACATTTTTCTACAAATACTCAGATAAATAATACCACTGCCTTTCAAAATTGTTCTTATCCCACAATCAGTCACACAAAACTTTTCCCTCAAATCTAAACACTAATTAATGGGATTATTGCAGATCTGCTTAAACATTCACTCCACAAGCCATTCATACAAGTGCACGTAAAAAAAATCATGAAATACAATGCTCACTGATAACGGAGTGAAGTTCTGAAAGGAGTAAACTTGAACACACGGGTGGGGAAACAAAGAAATATCAACACCATGACAAACTTTCTCAAACATGGAGGTATAGCAAGCAAAGTTGGAAAAATTTCAACTGGCAATGTAAATATGAGCAAATACTTAAATGCATTACAAAATTGCAATCATAGGATGGATCTCCAACTTTCCATTACCAAATATTCTTCAATTCTTCAATCACACCATTTTTATTTAAAACCACAATTAATGTGGTTTGCCTTTCAGCTTTTTTTTACTACAATTACTAATTAAATTACTTAATACTTCACAAAAACATCAAGCCATACACAATATCAAGGATGAGAGGTACCAGTATACTGTATGATGAAAACGTTAACGAGTTTGTACGACACACAGCCACGGTGAGGCGTGCACTCTATGTAAAAATTTACAGCCCATATTTATTACAGATACAACACACTGAAAATCTTGCATTCCAAACTGTTAAGGCATGGAACAGTGTTCACATTAATCTAGAAGAAAGTCATCCACAGAGTAGTAAACAAATCAATGTTATCACGACTTACATTCCCTAAAAGTGAACTCACCTTTCCTCCATAATATCTTTTAATTGAAACGTACAGTGCACCATATAAGTTTCACCAAATACGCCACTAATTTACCACTGGCACAAACAGTGAGCGCCATCTTGTCATAACAGCAGTGCTAACAAGCGATGTAACAAACTTTCACTGTGCCATCATAATACTGCCTTACACCCATTGAGTGAAAAATGTAACCAGTGTACATAACAATAACGCAACCCACTGGCATAAAGAGATGAGAATCGAAAACTATGAAAGTAATGCTTCCACCATTACCAACACAAAAGTTTTAAGGATACCATGCAACATGATAACGTGCCAGTACTGATTCCATGAAGTTCCAACAATGTTGATGGAGGGGAATTGCAAAAAAAAAAGGTTAAAAAAAAAAGAATCAAGAGAGAGAGACAGCCAATTCCAATGGCAAGAGATCACTATCACCTTCCTTGCCAACGAAGGTTATAAAAGTCAGGAAGCTCAATCATGGTTTAATTAGTTGAGTACCTAAATCAAGATGATGATCAGAACACATGTGGATTCAGTTCAGGTCCCACCCAGGGGGAAACGGAGGAATAGAGGTGAATGACATGTCAACATTTTGGTCCGTGCTGTCAGCTTCTCTACCCCCGATTCCCTGCCTCCTCCCCGGCTGCTGCGGCTCTTGTTGTGTTTGCTGGTGCTGAGGAATCTGCCTGAACTGGGGAAAACATCATGTCTTCCAATTCATCCCGCCTCCGCTACCGCCCCCCCCGCCTCCACTCCCTCCCTGATTCAGTGACCTTTGTGGGATCATATCCAGGAGATACTGTCGCTGCAAGTCAGCGGCCTGGCGCTGGAGTTCGACGAGGTTGGCGGCCGCCGCAGCCACGGGTCCCTTTCCCCCAGCCGCCTGTGCCATTGCCAGCTGGTAGGGGTACAGCAGGGGCGAGAAGGGCAGCATGTGGGCAGGGAGGGGCTGGTGGTGCTGGGGCATGCGCAGGAGCTGCTGGTGGGCCGCCTGAAGCGCCGCGGC
>LYUA01001806.1:139262-151904 GCA_002093875.1 Calopteryx splendens | reverse complement strand
GGTGCGGGCGGGGTGGAGGCATGATGGACGGCAGATACCATGGTTGGGGTGGCCGGCTTGGAGCCGGAATCGGGCTGGGGAGAAACAGAGCTGGAAACTTGTGCCATGCGCTGCTCAATTTCCTGTTCCTGCTGTAAAGCTTTGACAAAGGCCGTCTTCAAACGGTTGGTATGCTCGGCCTTCAGGGCCTTTTTGACATTTGTCGTCACGCACTGCTCGCAAATGACCTTGGGTTCTTTACCTGAAACACGAGATTAGCATGTTTTAGTCTTCCCGGCCTTCTTAAAAGTCCCACAGCAATTGTACTAGCCTGTACATCCCACATGCATTCCGTCAATGTCACAGCTGATGGGACATTAAGAGATGGAGAGAAAAAATATGGACCCACTTACCAAAATTAAATCCAATAATGAAATAATGGGGTGGGTCCAACACCCTCAATGAGCAATAATTCCATTTAAAAATCAGATGAAAAGACAAATACCAGCAAGAGTACGGAGTCAGATAAAGAGAGCCATACATAAAAACAATGGCCGTACACTAGACTATGTCATTTGTGGTAAGTGTGGGCACCAGGGGTAAACATTGTTCACTAATGACTGCCATAGCTTAAAAAATAAATGGATGGCTGCAAAAAAAATTTGAGCCAAATGAAAAATATCCAAATTGAGACAACACATACAGATTGGTTCCACCTGCCACAAGTTAGGATCATTTTCCATAAAATAATGGTTACATAGATGAAACAAGTTGCCAAAATGAAGGACTGGTAGCTGCAAATAATAGCCAAGGAATTTTAGCTCAACTTTGGAATAAACATGCAGAAAAATAAGGTAAATAAGCTTATGCATTCATTTGTTCTACTTGACATCCTGAACATGTCAAAAGTCCCAATGCCCTGAAAATGAACATTTTAACAACATTCCCTGTCTGAAAGATTATTCCAATTTAACCCTAAACAGTCTAAAAATAAAGAGAATAGTTTGCCAAACTAGATAACATAATCAAACATATTGCTGTTATGAGATTGGTCAAGGTAGGTGGGGACATCTGCCCACCAAGTTCAAATTATTTTGGAGTGCTGATATCCCAAACTGACTGACGGATTGTTGTCTCATAACTAAGAAAACAATGAATAAAGGAAAAAATTTGCTGGAATAAACTTTATTCTCCATTCTTTTCCCTTTGCAAATATGTAAGACCATCCATAAAAAGTTAAAAAGACTACACTGTTAGAAAACATGATTTCTGTGGGCTATGCGGCACAACCAACAGAGAGGGGACAGATCAACACTGCTTTAAGTCAAGTGAGTGTATTATTGTTTTGTTTTCGACTATGAAATTTTACCTTCAGGCCATATTTGTTAAGAATGGAACTATAATAAGATGAATGAAGTGCAAGTTTGTATAATATATGGAACCCTTTGCAGTCAGATTTCTAGTACAGTGGAATTTGTCCTGTCTAGCCATCTAGAGGTGTATCAAGTTTTATTACTCGTCTCTTTAAAGTTAACATTTTTCAATGTAAGAGATGCTTGCATTATATTAAAAAGCCCATTTGATTCCATTGGGCCTATAGCATGTGCAAAGAAGTGTGAAGAACGAGAACCTTTTGAGACAAAAAAATCTCGCAGAATAATTCTTGTACATTTTGGATTCAAAGAGTTCTGTGAGTTGTGCACATCTTGCTGGTGTGAAACAATTGTCATTTTTGTATTATAATTTTAGTCTCTTAGTTCTCTTAATTAAAACTAATTTTACATGAACTCCTTGCCCATTGATGAAATTCGTTTTCCAAGTTTCACGCCACTTTTGTACCTGTCATAAATGAACAAATTCCCCTTCTTCCTATCAGAAAAGCATACACAAAACCCTCCTCCATAAAAGAGAATAGAAATAATAAGTGTAAAATTGTGAGCTATCAGAGTCAGGACTCCATTCCTCCCTGATATTACTTCATAACTATATACTTATACATGGCTGTGGAAATTGAGCTGGGGGCCCATCTCCTTTCTTTTTGGAAAGGCTTTATGCAAAATGCATTGAATACTAGTTAAATGCACTGTACTCAGTTGCAAGTGGATCCAGTAACTAGAATCACTAAATTAGTGACCAGTAACCACAGTTCAGTCCACTAGGAGGCGGCATTCATGAACATACCAAGAATTGGATGGGAACTGAGAGATTGAAACTTAAAAAAACTTATGTTCCAACTTTGTTTGTGTGAAGTCATAAGTTCCACAGTTTGTTTGTGTATTACCTAATAAAAGTATGCATACACACTTATAATATCATCGCGTTAGCTATTTAAAATCGTATTTCAGCTTTGCAGTACGTCCACATTAAAGTTTATCCCCCAAATCTAGGAAATAGTTTTATCTGGTTAAGAATGCATCAATGTCTTCTTTCATAATCATTCAAGAAAACCTTAAAATCCTAAACCAAATGTACATATGCAATTGATGTGTGAATGATAAATACTTTTTTAAAAATGGGTGAAATGTAAAATTTATAGATGAATATCAGAAAAGTTATAGACAATGATTAGGAATAGATGCATGATTAAGTTAAATATGTTAAATATAGTTTAGGGATTTTCCATTTCGGCTCTCGCTCAGTCGCAGTAGGTGTATAAAACATGATGAAATTCATTTAAGATTAATATGTAAGTATTTTCTTCAATTGCGTGGCGGTATTTTAATAATCGGCACGCAATTATCACAATGAGATATACTTTGATCCAAGCCAAAGATTGTGAATTTGCAAATATTCTATTTCGACTTCTTTTTATAGTACACTAGTCTGGTGGCATGGAAACCTAGTAGTAGGGTCAAATATGGGAGATGCATCTGACTACTGCCAGCTACCAAAAGCTGTGCGACTTTCTGCACACCAGAACTGCCTGGGAATCCACGGATGGCACATGGAAAAGGAACTGGCCCCCATCCCCTCTTAAATATGTGAATTTCACACCCATAATTACAAACCAACCTTCAGGTTGAAGATCTTTTTATCATACTACACATTTTGTATACAGAGTGGAGCCACAGTTGAAAGACTTGGCAATGTATTGAATAATTTGCTAATTCGTTTTAGCTTGTATGGCATCCAGGTACAAGGATTGGCAATAAATTGGCTACTATTTAGCTCGGACTGGAGTTAAAATATTATTACTGGCAAAAACTTGGTTGTTTCAAATTCTAGTTCTTAACTTCTTGGTCTTATCATAAAGGAAGAAGTAAACATCTCTAATTGACCTTTCACAGTAAAGTTACTTCCGAATAATGATAATTAATGATGTTTTAATCCACAGAGTTTTATTGGTACGACTAGTTTCGACACAATTGGCATCATCATCAGGTACCTGATCATGACGCCAATTGCGTCGAAACTAGTCGTACGAATAAAACTCTGTGGATTAAAACATCCTTAATTATCATTATTCATTCCACAACGTTACGCCGGAAAGAATTGAAAGTTTCTTCCTCCCACAATCTGAAACAAACTTATCAAAAAATTCGAGGCAGAGAGTTAATCTCGCTGTCCCCATCCTATACATCATTACAAGAGAATTGCAGAGCATGACATGCTTGAAATTCCTTATCTTAACTTTTTAGTGAGAAGAAGCATGTCAAATAAGGAATTCAACTAATATTTGTTATACGATTATTGCTATCAGTAGTAGGTATGAAATTTAATAATGAGAAATCAACTAAATGTATGCAAAATAGTAATACCATTTGTCCATCATTTAATTGTCCTTCACCACGGACAATGCAATAATGGTTTCTGTACCACTACTGGCCCCAAAAGAAGAATGAAGATAAGTTACTTTTTCATTGTCATATTCACTGTTACGCACTTGTGAGGATTAAAGAGATCACTAATATTTTTTTAACCAATTAACTACTTTTTTAAGTTTGAGGATATAGCAATAGTGTAAAGTATTGTTCCTAGTTATTGCTTGCTCCTTTCAATTGTTCTCAAACATGAATTGTGAATATTCAACTTCCTAGCAAGTTCTCCACATTTGTGCCCATTTCTTTCAGAATAACAGTTTGTAACTGATTTTCAATGTTTTTTTTTTATGTTCTTTCAATATTTATAGAGCTACATTAATCAAATTTACATACATACACACACACACTTCCTTTCGGGGTAGCGTTGTTCAAGAAAAGATTAGTGTTAACCTATGAAACAAAAGTTACTCACTCTCTAAAACATTTTTTCCATTCTGCCTTTCCTTTCATACTTCTTTTGCCTCTGGAATATTAATATGTTTTTTCATAGATTCTCATTTGTTCCCTACACTTCTTATATTTCTTGTCCCAAGTCTCTTTATTCATGACTTTCTCAGCCTATCCTGCCCTCTCAAATCATATAAGCCCTTCTTCCATGTTTGTTCAGAGAATTGATTTTCATCATTCTCTAAACATAACCAAACCAGTTTAACACTTATTTCATACTTGTCAATAACTAGTACATAAAATCTGCATTCTTTCATAACCAACTTATATATCCCCATATTTCTCCTATTTTTACCACAATCATTTTCATTTTTTCTATCACTGCCATTTTTACTACCTAAGATATTCATTTTTTATACACTACACACACATACACCACCTCCACCTTCACACCAACCACCTCATTGCAGTAATCTTTTAATATCTTCTATAATAACCATCTTTCACAAACATCTTGCCAAGGTATATAAGATCATCAATGTCTTCCATTATTTCAAAATTTACCCTCACTCATTCTTCCCGTTATTCTTATCTAGCACGACAAATTTCGTTTTTGACACATTCATTCACAATTGCATTTTCTTTGTTGCCTCGCTGAAGCTTTCAAGGACACCCTGTAGAACTTGTGGGCTCTCATCATACCTCAGCATCAGCATACAGAAGAATGGGAATATTTACATAACCTATTCTTACACCTACCATATCCTTGAAAACCATCACTACACTTATCAATAAAAGCATTTAACAGTTGCAGTGACATTACACACCCTTGTTTTACACCATGCTTTGTTTCAAAAACATTCACGAAAAGCCAGTAATTCACACTTACAATCCCCTTTTTTTCACAGGTTATTTGTATATCCTTGCCTCCCACTTACTTTTGAAACTACAAATATAGTAGTCTCTTCCACATTCATCACTTCTCACTGCCTTTCTGCCCTTCACTAATGCTTAAAGTGTCACACCGTTGTCATGCTTTCAAATGTATTCCTTTATGTTTAAACCATGAATTTGGGACAATCAAGCCTTTCTCCTTGTGCACACTCACTAATTTTCTTCATTCACATTCACACGTTGGATGCCAAAAGGTTCTATCACTTTTTCATAAGCATCTTTTCTCATGCCAATTTATTGTTCCCCCATCTCCTACTACTATTATGTATTCTTTCACCAGGGTCAAACTCATTCAAGACTTTTCTCAATTTACCCTAGAACTCATCCTTCACACTTTCTATCTCGCCATTTGCTGGTGCATAACGAGCTAAAATCACAACACTTCGAATTCCAACTTTCAAACTTCCATATTAAAATAAATAATATGATGAAGTAAGTCATAATATTCATTGATCACTCTGGAATTTCTCATTCTCCAAATAGTTTCCATGTATGACGATAGCGATCCTCTTTTAGAGACTTGGAAATATCAATTAAAATAGTTGAGTAACTTATCAACAAAAATAGGCGACATATGTTAAAGATTTGACATCCTGAATTAGTAATTTAACTCATGACCATATACTACAAATAGACTTCATTGGTATTGATACTAACTTAACGTTACAGCCTAGTAAATGTTGATAAAAATGGTCACGTAATTAATTCACGAAAGTGAGGAACACAAGTTACTGTCTTAACCCCCAGAAGATGTGAATTAAAGTTGGGCCTTTTGGGCTGGTGGATGATTCACATAATCACCAGTCTAGCATATCCAGCAGATTGTAGCATAAGTGAATAACTTAGACTTGATCCCCTGATGAGGGAATTAAACTTATGACCTATTATCCCCATGATTGCTTTATGTAAACACCCGTTTAACGTCACACATAATAGGACACATCTCCATATCACCAGTTCAGTTCAATGTGCCTGGTGGATTGTAGCATGACTGAATAACTTGTATCAAGGATTTAAACGTTTACTTCTTAACATAACAACATGCAACAAAATATTTGTATTCAAATGAACTAGAGTTCAATTAAGACATGTCTTACCTTTAGATGGATTCTTCTCCCACTTCCAAACAGGTGTGAAATCTGTTTCACACTGAGAACACTGAAAGGCATCTGGAGGAGGAGGAGTCTTATGCTCCTTAGTTATGAAGTCCACAACATGCTCCAATCCCAAAAGATATATAAATTCTGTATTTGAAGGATTTGGGATGAAGTGCATCTCTGGAGGAGGAGGCTTTGGAGGTGGAATCTAGGAAAAAAGATGCATTAGGAAAATTGAAGCAGTTCATAATGGAAAATACTGCACAAGAAATTTGATCCAAAATGCTTTTCATTGTGAAATACCCTGAAGCAGCAATTCTAAACCAAATCTCATTTCCCAAATCAATTTACAAGTCCTTTAATAACAGTGATACAAACAAAAATTTCTTGATCACACCACGCAAGCAGAGACAAGAGTTGCATTAAAGTTATTGCCTTCGAAGGCTCTTCATGCGAGGGCTTTTAAATTGACTTAGACCTCCGAGAAATGGGTCTGTTCTTCAAATATGAATAGCAAAACTTTCCAAGACCAGTCATTTCTATTAAGACTTTCACTCAAGATATCAGGGGGGAAAATCAATCACAATGCCTCACGATTTAATAGTCACAAGTAATTTTATGTCTGCAGTAAGAAAAACAATATGTTACCATTCAGTGACATCATCCACTGAAAAGGGTTAAAAATATATGCAATTTACTAGGTTTGCTTGCTACAAGATTAGAAACATTCACTATGTAAAGCCAACAAATTGTTTTAGCTGCCAGCCTACATTTCTTCACTTATATACATTTCTAACCTTTTCTTAACTTATACCCACATGAATAAACATCTGACTACAACTAAATATTAATTAAATTAATTGTTCTAAACCCTGACCCAATAGCACTCTTTTACTGCAAATAAGCCTGGTTTGCATATCATTAGAAAGTCACGTCATGGGACACATGGCAGAATAGAAAACTTTCACACATAAATATAGTCGGACAACTGGTAAGCACTTCTACAACCACCTCTATATTTCTGTCTCTCTCTCTCTCTCTCCCAGTTGATCTCCTTTTGCCTGGGCCTTTAAATTGATCCATATAACTACCAGGAGGAAGAGGTACTTAGGGATGGCCTGAATATTATATGCATTATGAATATAAATATAATAATGCTAAATGAATATAATACGCCCCAGTGTTATTAACTATTCCAACATGAATCACTTATATAGCTCATGTGTTACAGTGATGAGACTGACTAAAAAATAACTCTGCATCAGCAATTGATAATGAAAACACTCTCACCTGTAACAATGTTTTCTCAAGCTGTTTTCTTAGAGCCAACTTAGCAGCAGCCTGTCGCTGAGCAGGTGTTTGATTGTCCTCCACACGAACTCGCTCCTATGAGAAGTCAAATTTTTACATCAATTTCAGCATTATAAATACTAATGAACCATTCTTGAATGTGCTTAGTATTTATGCTTAAAACTATACTTTTTATCAATAATGGAGACGAGTATAAAATCTGAAGATTAGCAATAATGCAAGTAATAATGTCATTATGATGATATAAAAGTTCAGTAAGTTGAGTCTTTAGTTTAATCAAGATATTAATGAAATGTCCAATGACACACAAAAGTTATAAGGGTGTTATCCATCATACTATAAACAATATCCCAGAAGTTTTGAAAGTAATCACAATTTTCCAACTTCCAATGTGTTTTTTGATAAAGTAATATCACTAGCACCCAAGTTACTTTTGGAGGTCATGTGTGTTAAATTTATTACATCTTTTCATGAATTTATCTTATTATAAAAACTGTATTCTTTAAAATTCATGCAATCACATTTTTAAGCATATTTTTATTGCTGAACTTCAAGTATTTATCATAGTGCTTAGTTTATATGACATAACTGATGTATATAGGTACTTAAATCAATGTGTACTTGACAAATGAATGACCTAGTAAAAAGCCTTTATTTATGAACATACTACCCAAATGTTTGATTCATCCAAATTATATTAATTTTTAATATATTAATATCTTGAGGTAAGGTCAAAAAATTAAAATAATGTATTCTTTTCCAACGTTTTGGAATATTAATTTTTAACTGTATTGAATTTATAAAAAAATTGAAATAATTCTAACATGACACAAAATGAACTCATGATTTAAAAATCTCAAAGTACATTAAATAGAACAATCTTTAGCTATTTGGAGCCTGGATACCACTAAATTTACTTGTAACAACTTGCATACACAATTACTTTGCAATTTTGTACTCCAGTCGAACATATTTAAATATACAAATCCAAAGCTTAAAAACTATGAAAACTTAAAATCACAAAATATGTGTAAGCACAAACATTCAATGCAAAATAAATAATTAAATTTCAAGTAAATGACTGATGGGTCTTTTGAAACTCTCTTGAAATTAATGGTCATTCATTTGCTATATGTGATCTGGATTCAGAGTCTACTGATTTCTGTGCAGCCACTTTCCACTTGAAGTGTATGTATTTTCACATGAACTTCAGTAGACACACATTTATAGTAAATACTATAATTGAGACCTGTTATCTCCTAAGGAATACCTCGAGAGTTTTTTTTACCCCTAGCACTAACAAATTACCATAAATACTGGAAATTTAAAGTAATATTGCAAAAGTAAATTTGCTTTTCTATCCTATCCTTATGACACAGATCACTAAAATGTGTATTAATGAAGAATTAACATGATTTAAAAATATCTGAAGAAATATTTTAAAATTAATATATATTTTAATTCATAGTGCAATGAATACAAATATTTTTACAGACATTCAAACAAAGAAAACACTATTTTAAGCATGTATTGAGCTTGTGGGGCTCAATACAAATTATAAGAATTAACTACAACGATAACATGCAGAGCCAAAATTTTAACATCTCAAAAGTTATCACATGATTGCATACAATGCTAATCTAAACTAAAAGCAACTCAGTTACACCAGCTTTTAGTGGAACCATGAAATCGAATAATATAAACATCTACAAGGTGCCATTTGTGGTTATAACTTCCTACTTGGATTGATTTAAACTTAAATGATTATCTCAGGACTATACTTGCATAAGATTAACATGATGAAAATAAATCAACAAGAAAATCGCTTTGATTTAAAAGTCACCAAGCACATAACTAGTGCTAGACCCAACATGGAGAATCAAATCTCTTCCTAATCAATAATCACTTTGCATGTTATCAGCCCACAAATAAAGATTTAAGGACAGCAAAGGCAAACTTTATATCCGACTTGCCTGCAATACCTACCACAAGATTCTCCATTACACTTATGTAAAAGAGGAACAAACATTCATGGAAAATAAAAAAAAAATTAGCTTTGCGATAAGATTGCCTAACACTGTTTAGGACTTCTTGAAAAACTAAATAATGAACAGTGGAATTTTATTTTTTGAAAAAAAAAATAAATAAAGAGTTTTCTGATAAAACTTAAAAAAGAATACAAAAATGAACCATATCTTTAAACACACAAAACATTTTTATGAAAATAATACAAAAGGATTATATAAGTATGCCTTTGCCAAATATGAATGTTAGGACAGCTTCTGAGAAAAAAAGAGTAGTAACATCAGTATAAACCTACTATGACAGCTTCACCTAACTCCCCCATTAAACGAGGAACCTATAGCCACACAATCGCATGTCCAGACACCACATCAGATGGATAGAATAAAAAAACCCATGCATTATGAGCAACACAAAATGAGCCCAGCACGCCTGACTGCTACCTTATCCTGCACATTTGTATTCACAAATTGATGCCAAGTGAGTCAATGGAACTTGAGTGACCACAAAAATACCCATGTTATTAATGTGAGCTACTTTTAAAAGCGAGTTCTGCAGTGTTGTTTGATTATGGAAGAAACAACTGAATCACCTTCACAAATGACTGCGTCAAAACAGAAAGAATGAAAGCTACAACTTCTGCTTGGTTCCACTATATGAAATATTGATATCGGAAAAAAACTGCAACCTCTAAGTATGAAATCTATGAAATAAATACATCCAAAGCAAATGAAATGAAACCTAAGAACAAGGCAACAATGAAGTATCATCAATGTCATACCTGTTCCGGTATTGGAGTGATAGGGGGATTGACAGTGGTTTTGTTTTCTGGAGTTGGCAGTATCTGCTACACAGAGAATAGTACAAAATAAAATAAATATCTAAGGAATATCTGGTAAAATAAGAGGAATTGATAAAAACACTGCATGCTGAGTTACACTTACGTTAATGATATTCAGACTTCTTTTCAATTAAGCAGTACCAAAACATTACAAGACATGAAAGCTGCTTATCCTTATATCGATGACTTTTAGCATAGTTGCATACTACCATTACTCATGTGCATCAAGTAGGTGTTATGGTAATATCTATGTATTACCATATAACAAAATCCACAACTCTGAGATTAATACTAGTAAATGTATACTGATAAGGAAAGTGGAAAAGAAATGAATTGGGGAATTACAAGATATAGAGCTACTAAAAACTGTAGAAAAAAATAACTGACAGAAAGGAAAAAGTGTGCCTTCAGATAGGTATATCCTTATTTTCTAATTTGCCAGTAATTAAATGATAGTGCAAAGAGGAATGCGGCAATATTACAGATGAAGCCTATTAACCCAAAATAATCAAGTCCTCAACAAACTCTTAAGTTGGTCATTGGCTTCTTTCTGTATGATTCATATGAAATTAGTAGACTTCTCTATTTTCCACTTTCCAGCTTTAGTGCACTTGATGCATGCTAATGTCTATTACACTTTGCTTAGGCAATTTTCTGTCAATTTTTTATGAATCTGCCAAAAGAATGGATTTAGTTATTTAATAGAACTTTTTCATAATTATATTTTATATGCATACAAAATGCTGACAATGATAAGTTTTTCCCAATAAAATGCCAATATTTCAATAATAAAGATAAAATTAATTTTAAATTTGCCCAATGCAAGTAAACATACTCTCCATTTTCCAGTACACATAAATACCTACAAGATACAAGATCTACCATTTGTACACAATATACAAGATCTACCATTTGTAATAAGAACTTGAATTGAAACATAATACAATTAAAACACATCCTTTTGCAGTTTTTATTAGTTACTGCAATACAATCACGTTTCTATATGGAATTCCATTCATTTAGGTAAAAAAATATTTTCATGTATGTATCTCACAGTAATGAAATGCTACCAATTTTTCTAAATTTCTATTTACAAATCTTTGAAAATAACCACAAGACTCAACACCTTTATTCCAGTTAGGAATTGCAATATTAGTCCCAGTGGTGGGAAATTGATAGTTTGAGCTTTGAGAGGGCTCTTCCCCTCCCATTTGCTGAGTACAGTCTGAGCCTTACACCCTTATCCATCACTTGACAGTTTGAAAGCATATCCACGACATAATACTACTTAAATTAATAGAACAAGGTGTGTAATATGTTCTTCTTTTGATCCTTAATCCTATACCAAACTGAATGGCTACTGGAATATTATTTTTCTCAATCTACTGGTATCTACATACAAGACCTTATTACTATGATACCAAGCAGCCAAGTTATTTCTCAGCTACATAATAAGGCACATGGACCAATTGGTATTAACTTTGTATTTGCTTGGAAAGCAAAATACTGAATAAATATACTTGCATCTTGTTGGGTTGGTGGAAAATTCACCAATCCATCAATCACATATTTAAATTCATTATTATTATTTTTAGTCAAAAATATTTATGTAATAAATTCTAAAGAGTTATCAGGAGTAGAAATGCAGAGTAACAATTCACACTTTTTATTTTTATTGTTATGATATTTTTAAAATAATAAAAAAAGAATGTGAATATTCAGTAGCTAAATTCCAAAGTGTTGAGACAAGGTTTGAACAGACAAACTAGGTATATATATTTAAGAGATTTACTTTATCAATGAAAAAGATGTATACATAGATGTACTAAACCATTAATTTTTGAAAAAAATACTCAAAAAAATAACGGTTGAGCTTAAATTTCAAGCACAAAGCAACAAAATTTTACATGTAATATTCAAACTATGATTTTAATTTTTTAAATAAGTCATTGGGCCATTCTCTCAATTTTCTCAACCTAAGTAAATTCAAGAAAAAGAATCGGAAAAGATGTTGTAGAAGTAAGGAGATCATTCAGAGAATGAATATAACCAGAATATTTTTGTTTACACCTTGGATATTTAGAAGACATTTTACAGAGTACAGAGGGCAAAATAAATTAATGTAAAATAGGAGTGGACTGGAAGGAGAGGAGACTTGTTGGAAACCTTATGCAGAATCAGAATGAGGTTTGATAAGCAGTGTAGTAAGCAACCTATGGTATAGTCCTTT
>LYUA01001806.1:107715-119457 GCA_002093875.1 Calopteryx splendens | reverse complement strand
ATTGCAGCAATAAATGCCCCATGTAAACAGGCCTTAACAACCGGTTTATTTTTCAGTTATGCCATTTACAAACACTGAACCAAAAAAACCCACATTCTTTCCTATTCACCAAGCTGCCTGTCCATATTTCATATCGTACCTGCCCACCACTTGTCTTATATTTTTTCCATTTTTAGCAAAGCAAGTAATTATTGGTTCAAAAATTCCACATAATTTTACTGTGGTGAATGTGTAAGTTGAGAGTTTAAAGTAGCAGTTATCAACCATATGTACCACTAAACTCAAAAATCACAACAAAATTTTATTGCAAACCTTTGGTTGGCAACTGCTGGTTTAAAGGATTTCCAAGAAAGGTATAAATAATCAAAGCCCTACTCAAACCCAAATGATCTCTTAAGTCCAGAGCATGGCAAGAACATAACTCTGTACCATAAATGTTATGAGAAATTTCCAATATTGTGCTTCAATTTCAACCAATCCATCAACAGAAATCAACCTGAACGTTGGTTTTGATAGGAGAGGGTAGAGATCACTTCAAAGAGCCTTATGGTGTGAGAAATTAACACATTTAGGACTGTGGGGCCAGTTGCCCTGTTCCACCATATAGTTTCCCATTATAGATGCAGATGTCCAAAATGTGCCTATAACCAACTGGGATGCATTAGGCAGGGCTTAGCCTCTCAGATATTTTGTCCCTCCCACACCTCTATTGTTTACTTTTTGAATCTTCATGCTTTTCCCATTCTAAATGCTTCAATGGAAATCGAAAGCACATTAGTGCCCATTTGTGTAAAAAATACAACACAATATTTTAATCATTTAAAGAAATTGAAGTTTAACTCATAACCTAAGTCTTTAATTATTGTGAGGTATGTTCCTTATGACTTTCTGATTGGTTCCACACCAAACAACTCTGCTGAATTGAACCCATGTAAGAAGATGTAGCTCATACAAATCCTTGCAAGTGACATCTATGTTATATTATGCCATCCAGTTAATCAGTGTATATGGGTGCCATTTGGTGTTGAATCAACCAGGTCATCGTAATTAGCACAGCTGTAATAAATGTTGATTTGCAAATCATCAAGGCAATGTCTACGGTCAGCCCCTGTGCCCATGAAGACTTATGCTAATGGCCAAAATAATCCCCTGCCATGAAAATAATGGCACACACTGTATTGTTTCAGGATTGTAGCATCAGCAAGCGACTCTCCATATGAACCACGAGGTTGCTTCCTCATGAGATATTTCTGTGGAATGTTAATGTTGGTAATAAGAGTAGTCTTCGCCACCACATGCATCCAAGAGTACTTGAGGCAACAATTTTGAGTTGTTTCTCTCGAAAGTGCACCTCCCCCCTCCTAAGAGAAGAGTTGCCCAATCAGTTCAGAGCACTCACAAATGACCAGTCCCAAAGGTATTTGAAAATGATAATAGCCAGAAGCTGGCATTTTTTCTGGGATGAACTACAAATAATGATTGGAAGGACCCAACATTGTCAAGCCTCGACCAAATAGAGCTTTTGATGGGCAAAAACTTTGTCAGTTTCGAAGTTTGACAATTACAAGTCCTTCCTTATATAGTACTCTGGACCAGCCTCATCATGTAGATATCATTTCTATTAACTTATGAAGGGTAAAGAAAAACCATCATGGGAAGGTAATTACCAAGGGTGTGCCAAGATAAGTGGTTCACCAAACTTGAGCATTAAGTTACCATTATAAATCTTTTTATTTACTTTTCAAAATGCTGCTTTCAACATGGAGAGAGAAGCAGGGTCAAACATAAAGAGGGTCCTGGGATCAAAAAAGAACCTACGATGCAGAAAAGAATGACTAAATCCTTAAATGGAGACAGGATTCATACAGAAGCACTTCAGTTCAGATTACCAAGAACACTCAACCTGGCTCTACTGGTTTCGATCACCTTTCTAAAGCCTTGTTGATGCTTCACAATGAGCAGCTATTAAGCAACTGCATAGTTTTGCAGTCACATGCTTTCCACTCATGGCAATATTAGAATTTTATCACCTGTCAGAGAGGAACACACTATGCACAATTAATAAAAGCCACCTACCCTGGAATCAGAATGTATAAATATGCCCTTAAATTTAAGAAAACAATTACCCTATTGCCAACACTACACATAAACTGATAGACTTACCACAAACCTCATGCCAAAAGGGCTATATCATAAGATCATCATTGTCATAAATGAAAAATGCAATTCTGGACTACAATTTATTAACTTATTTGTTCACACTGTAGATAGCAACAGTAAAGCACATGTGTGCATATGTATAATCGGTCAAATATGCCAACTACGTATTTAAAACATGAAAAAAAATCACAAAAGGGTTTACACAGATTCTTCTAAAAGAGAGCAACACCACTGATTCATGAAAACATAAATGACTTGGATTTATTTGAAACAAATTTGCAGCTTTAATGTCCAACCAAAAGTATACTATTACATGGATATGCATCACGATACATACAAAACACTATGTTAAAATATTTAATGTCATTTTGGCAGTTTTCACAAAACTACAGCCAATTTTTCAATATATGTGTTGCAAATAAACAGGAATGCATGGTAGAGTATATGTATCTATAGCATATAGTTTTGTGAACTGAGAAATGCCACATGGCTATAAGTTCACATTAACTACTAAAATTTTCAACATAGCTTATGCATACCAAATGAAAAACACTCTAAACCCAGCACTTTATCATTTTCTACTTATATACATACATATTAAATGGAAAAAAAGTTTCAAATGCGAATTGCCCACCACCTATATAATCTTTGCAATACCAATCAACCTTCTAATATTGAAAAATGAGGTCAAACCTCGATGACATCTCTGTAAGCTTGTCATCAAATAGTTCTTGCAAAGCAGGATTCGGGTGAAATGAATCTTTTTGCCCGTGTACATGTGTTTATAGTAAATTTTTCATGAGCCATTTTGTTATGGCTTCAAAAACAAATACAATCCCAGGTTACAAAACCTCTAAAGCACAATAGTGCCAAGCCCTATGTTCTGTCTGAGATCTCATTTGGCACTCCAGAAATGAAATGAGGGTGCCCATTTGATTTCCCTACCTACTCACAACCTGGATGGAACCTCTCCTGCGAAAATTGTCCCGAGTGTTAAAGCTGCTCACCATCCCCCACGTGGTGGAGATTAAAGGAGTCGATGGAAAAGGGTTTTGTTTGAATATAAGGGAAACTTGGGTAAGTCACTTGCATAGCAAGCACTCCAGATCATCAACCAGGTGTCCTTTTTTTTTGACTCCCTGATGTTACAATTGTTTGAGGTGGCATTTATAACTTTGACCAACTATTTGTGTTGGAAGCCCAAAGTAGCCATTTATAAGCAAACTTGCCTTAGAAAAAATAAACACCCAGTATTAACTGCATGTAAAATGAGTATCATGGAATTAATTCCTCAATGTTTTTGTTAATCATTATTCCATGAATGAAAAAGGCCTAATTTTGAAGAGGCATTTTATTTCCTAAATAAACACATTATGAATAAATAAATTTTAATAATCAGGTTTCCAATGCTCAAATATGCCCCAAAATATGAAAATCTCCTTAAGAGATGCTAATGGCATCAGCCACATGTTGATTAAGCGTACATCTATGAGGTGCACAACTGTTAACTATCTGATATCACCAGAAATTTAACAGCAAACCCTGATGAGGTAAATAAAAATAAAATAAATATTCCCCAACGGTTTTGTAGATTTATACATATGCATTTTCAGCAACAATCCCATTGAATTTTAATCAATGTTTGTAAGGCATGTTCAAAGTTGGGCTACCTCTGTAGTTCAAAAAACACTATCATCCTATGTTCTTTTACACACATTGAAATACATAGTTTCACTGACCAGGAATATATGGCTGGTGAACAGACTGAGTCCGATTGCAGTCTTTGGAAATTTCAGCCATACATTGCTTATGACATGCTTTTGGAAACCAGTTAAAAGTGGTCATCTTAAGTTTCCTCGATGTAAAAAACTATATAAAACTTGTATTACATTCAGCCATCTTTAAACCGTGCTTTTAGTTATGTTGGACTTGCAATCATTCCCTTGAATAACTGTTAGCACTTTGAATGCACCACATTCACTCTTTTGACAGGGGATTTCTTGAGAGCACCCACGGTACCTTAATAAAACCAAGTACTCATATTATTTTGCTTTAAATATATTCTATCACTCTGCTGTTACTAATCTTTTGTGATTATCTTCCCAAGACCACCTACTTCTTAGTATACCCGTATCTTTGGACTGGAATGATGGGGATTGATGTAAAGAGGTTGTTCATTTAAACATTTTCAACAGCATCTCATTTACTTTTGCTCTTTGGGTTAATGAGAACTTTGAGCAAAACTCCTCATTAAGAAAATCCTTTTCTCATTAAAAATCTTGGGTTATTTATTAGAGTTTCAACTCTTAATCTAAGCTCTACTCAGAAACACCATCACCAGCAGGGCCATATTCAACCTTGACTGATTTCGTAAATGCATTGCCAAAACTCATCCTTTCATAGTAGGCCTTTTCACGTAGAGACATTAGCTTCCAATCGAATACAAAATAAAGGTTCTGTAATACAAATATCACACAGACACACCTGCTTTAAAAATAACACTAATAGCTCAATGATTAGTGATAGTGCTTCTTTGCAAAGCATTAATGCTTAGTTGACTTGTATATTTAGGGATAAATATTTTAGCCTTTCATTCCTCTGAGAAACAGGGAAAAACCTATTTCATCACACGACTAGTGTCTTTGTTGGATTAACTATCCTTTGTGTGAAGATATAAACAATTAGAATAAAATATTTTATAAAAAGGATATCCCCTTGGAATGATGACTACATAAAAGTTGGTAAAAAAAATAAAACCCTCTGTAATGACGTTATCTACACAAATGCAGGTCTTTTACCTGGGTGGACCATACTGTAGGAACATAATACTATTTCAGTTGTTCAACATTTTGATGGAGTGTGCGCACTCTTTATGGGCTAAAAACAAACTATTACAACAGGGACCAGCCTGTACAATGTATACATCCTATAAGTACCTTGATCAGTTAATTCCTGATCTGCTTTTCTAAACTGGACATATTATTATTATCTGGGTTCAAGTTCTCTGTCATCCCAGGGACCCGTACTTAAAAAGATGTCCACAATTTAACTCCTCCTTTCGTTTATCACAGCCTACAAACCCCAATACCATTTGTCATTTAGCACTTAATACTTATAAAAATCTGATTTTTTTATGGTACACAGCACCAGTCATATCTCTCTCGGTATGACTATCTCCAAGATAATAGAAATATCTGATGGAAAATAACAGGTTAACTGGCGTAAAATCTTATACTTTTAACCATATCTTGGATGTCTCTTAAATATGGGATTAATGCCTAAACTTTCATCAAACGGGCCATTTGTCCATGGTATTATGAGATGATTTTAAATATATATATTTATGTATATATTCGGTACCAAAGGACTATACCAATGGTTTTAAGGTTTAGTTTACGATGGGAAAATAAAAACATTTCTGCTTCCAACTATTAGAGCTAAACAAGTCTGTTGACAAGTTACATAAACTTCTCATAGGATAACAGACTCTCAAGGGACTTATTCATGCCCAGGAGTATCACAGACTAAATTAGGAAGCCTACACTAAACATGTAAAATTTACAAAAAAGATCACATCAATAAATTCGAAGCATTCAAAACTTCAGTCAGCCCCTAAACGATTATATCCGATACTTTGAAAGTCTTTCACGACCACATTCTCTGAAGAGTACGCAAAAATCAGGTATACCAAACCCCTTCATCCTACAGATATTTACAGAGGTTTTTTTACGATAATATATTCTGTTAATACCTGTACCGAAAATGTGTGTATGTGTGTGTGGTGACACCGCATTGTGAACGTACAATTAAGCACCAGTGATATGATTTACAAATTGAAAGAAATGCACAAAAGTAATAAAAACCTAATTGTGCTTGCTATATACCTTATGAAGTAACAACTTTCCCAAAGCTTGCATTGCAAATAACCTAACTTTAGACTGAAGTTAATAACCAAGGATAACTTGGGGAAACAAATTCATATGTTTGCTTAAATATAACCAGCAATAGACAAACAAGAAAATTTTGAAAAAAAACATGAGTATAACATTTCATACAAATAATTTAGTTAAATTAGAGAATTCACCAATCCTGATCTTGCAAAACAACTGGAAGAATAAATTCATCAGAGTCTCCAACTGAGGGGCTGTGTATCACATCATGCAGCTTGTCAGTAGAGAGTGGCTGCCAATTCCGTTTCAGTGCTTGGCTTACTTCCTGTAAAATAGGAAAAAAAATCACCAGAAAGCAATTAGTAAGGTCTCTAAAAATAAGATTAGTATTTTTGAACTGAAATCAACTGTATTCAATAAAACAGTGTCTCACAAATCTTACATCCAGGGCCACTATTATTTAATATATTTATCGACTATGTAAGTTTATTGAGTAATCCATTAAGTTATTTTCTTTAAGTAGAAGACTTACAAATGTTTCAATTAATAATGTTCAACTGATGACTACTCTGTGTTACAGAGCTACTTAGATTGATGGATTTCATGGAGTAGCTCTAAGCCTTTAAATTCATACAAATGCTCCTAAACATCTTTTAACAGAAGAAAACAATATTCCATAAATGTTAAGTGGTTAACATTTTTCAAAGGAATGTCATGTGAAGGACTTGAGATGAAAAAAATGTGGTTCAATTTGCATTATTCCTTGTTCATGCTAGGGCTTCAAAAACTCATATATTGTTCACTAGTTAGGCCTGCTGTTGAATCTGGGTAATGTGTGATCACCTTGTTACAAAGAACATTGTTTTGTATATAAAAAATGCTATTATCATCAGATAAAATTTTAAGATGCACATGAAAACAGTGTACCATAAGCTTTCATTATGCAACCCCTTGATGGTCAAAGAAAGTATCTTGGTAGTTTTATTTGAACCAAAACTGATGAAAATAAACCAAAGTATTACAGGGCATCAACTTCATAATGTTAGGGAGCAAGCACTGCTTTGGGTTCGTTTACACTCCAGCAACTATTCCCACAACTCACCATTATCCAGGTTTATGCATGTTGTTAATGATTTTTGTATCAATTAAAAAAAAATTGGCATAACCTAAGAAGATATGTTGAGGCATATTACTATGTTTTGACCCAATGTGAAGTGTCCCTCACAGTGAAGCATCAGTTGCAAAGTAAGAGTAGGTTCAGTGAAATTATGAACCAAGTACATATTGCATTCATGTTCTGGGAAGCTTGTGTGTTCCTTCATACCAAACATAACCATGGTTTCCCTTAAGGCAACAGGTAATGCAGGTCCAAAATGTGTATTTTTTTTAGATTACAGACACTGTAAATAATTTAGCTTATATAATAAAATATGTCACATTCATAGGCCTGCCTACTCTTGATTACATCAACTTTAATTTGTATACACATATATGATCATTTATAATTATGTAACATTGTATACTATCTCTTAATCATACACTCCTGTTATTAAGCAAGCCTTCCATACTAGTAGAAATACTAATTACAACCCTGTTACTTACATGTTTTATTCAAACAAAATTCACCTCGATCAGTTTTACTACTCATTTAATCATGAATTATAATTGAATAAATTAATATATCCCATGCAGTAAAGTGTGCCTAAGGGTTATCATAGTAGAGGAAGTGGCATATCCAGGATAAGCATATTTTGCATTTTAATCAGGACTACAACAATGGGGAAAAATTATTTTTGTAAAAAATGAAAGTACACGCAGAAATAAATAAATTGACTAATATTAAATAATTTTCCTTTCACAGCATACATTCCACAAAAAAATAAGTCACTTCAAAGAGGTAGTTCGACGGTATGTTGAGTTTACAAGTTAAACAGCTACAAGTGCCGAACAGACTAACTAATTATATTTATCTTTAATTGTCTTTCACACAGCTTCAAATGGAACTGATTCAAAGCAGAAATGCCACACAAAATGCTTTATACCTCTTAGGGTCTGTATTTCAGAGAGCTTTACTTGGGAAAAGCATGATTCCAAGCTTCTTTGAAAGGTTTCAGTTCTGATATCAACCTTGGATAAAATGCAAAGGGTTACATAAACAGAGTTGAATTACCTCAGAATAACCTACAACTCACCACTAAACACAAAGATGAACTAGATCCTGTGGCCCAAGAAATGGGTTCAAAGATGCACCTGATGATGCTGCATGGCAGCAAAACCATGGTCGTCATAATAAATAGTGATTTGTGGAATTGCAGTTCATTTAAACCCATTCCTTGGAATATGGAGAAATTCCACAGAGGGCTGTGACTATCATAAATTCTGTGGCACAAATTACTATGGCATGTAGCCATTTTTTGCATATCTAGAAAAACTACCAAAACAACATTTTGTAGATTATATGTATGCATTATTTATGTATGATAATATGCATTCATATAAATTGAAAAGTCTAGAGCCAACTGTCAAAACAAGTCTGCAATTGAGGAAACACTTTATTTGAACATATTTTAGGAGGATGCTTCTCTTTGGTAAGGGAACAAGGTAGTCTAGAGGGTAGAGCAATGAACTACGAACTGGAGGGCCTGGGTTCGATTTTGGGTCACAATTCTCGGTACCCTCAGCTTCAACCAAGCCGTTAGTTTCCCAGGTCATCCTGGGAAATTGCAGGCAGCCCAGGGAAAGGAACTGACCCTCCTACCCTAATGTGTGAATTTTACATGCCGTAGGGCTTAGTATTGCGTGAGCTCTACCCTCACATACCAATCCAAACTTCAGGTTGATTACAATGATGGTAGTGATGCATGGACAACGACAGCAGTAGAAAATAGATGATTGGATGCATTAGGAAATGTGGTACCACCAGAGAATATTGGATGCAAAATACATTCTACAAAGAGCAGGACAAGAAATAAATCTAATGAAAAATCTGTCAGGAAGAAGGGATAACCTTACTGCATGCATTGTGGAACACAATGTTTTGATGAAGACCGCAGTCAAGGGAAAAGTAATTGAAAGAAATACAGAGGGAGGCCTCAGATGAGATACATATGACATAATGACAAGACTCCTAAAGAGAAGAAATATGTAGATAGGGAGGGAAAAGCGAGCGAAAATGGAGAGGTGAGCCGTCAAACCAATCTTAGGGTCAATGACCAGTGAACATGCATGCATTACACTAACCTGGATACAAAATTTTAAATCAATGAGAAGAATAGGTAATTGTATTTCAGTGGGTGTTAACTTTAGAATCAATGGCATTTCCCCTTTCTTATGTTAATGTTTCTTTCTTAGGTAAATTAAAGTTTCATTTGTTAGCATATTATTACAAATGGCACATTAAAAAGGTAACAACTTGCATAAAAAGTGACACATTTTAACTGTATTGTACAACATTACCACTTTGGTAAAGAATAAAAAATACAAGATGAAGGTCTTTCTTATTTATCATCTGAACACTTCTAACTCAAAAGAATTAACAGTTCCAACATTTGAACCTAAGTCCCTCAAACCAAGATTAAAGGCCAAATTGTAACCCACTGTCAATTTTCTTCTTTTTAAATATTAATCAATGCTTTTGCAAGACATTTTCCCAAGACAAGTTTTTGAAGGGTTCTAGGTTATTTAATTTTTATTGTCATTGGTATGGCTATTATCACGAAAGAAAGAATCATACTGCTGATATAAACTTGCAGTGATTTGTCTCAAATGAATAAAATGCATATAACATCCATCCAAGTAATCTAATGTGCCTAATATATTACTAAGCCATCAAGCAAAATATCTTGAAGCAAATTTTAACAATGAATAATTTGCATGACAAGATGTTTTACAAACAGCAATTAAGGGAGCAAAAAAAGTTGTAAAATTTGGAATGCTATTACTTATTTGATCAACCCCTTCTAGCTGTAGCTGATCATGTCGCTCATGATTGCTCGACAAATAAGCTTTAATAATGTAATTGTAAGGAGTTATTAGTTTATGTATTGCGAGCAAAAGGAATTAATGGTTTTAACCATTGGACAGAAAATGTTATGTCTTTTGTCTTGGCTTAGTTGTAATCTAGAATTTTGTGAGCACAAAATTAATTGACCAATGACGACACCAAAAATATCTGTGGAGAGTCTACTTTCATAGTGTGTTGGAAGCTTAGATTTCATCTTAAAGGGCTACTAATCTCTTGATTATAAATCCAATTATAATTTAAAATAAACCTTATTATGTGATTCCACCCATTCAAAATACACCCAACAAAAAATTACTAGGCCAAGTAAAAACATCACTCATGAAATCAAGCTGACTGTGCTGAGACTGCACTGAACAGGTAAAAACTGGCTCGACTTTAACTTTCAACTGACTTGCACTGCCTTGTTTTTTTACAAAATTTGAAACTACCTTTTCACTGTATCTCAATTGACCCATTCCCTTGTTTCTCCCTTGAAGTAGAGTGGCTTGCACTTTGTAACAACATTCCTCCACTGAAAGTGGACTGAACAGTTTGTTCTTTTCCATGATTTTGGGATGCTTGAAATTTTGGCTTGCTTGCGTTCCATCACAATTAACCATCCTTTGAGGAGTGCTTTTGCCTTTGGTGAATTTATAAATTAAATCATTAATCCTTCCCTAGTTTGCTGATACATTTCCTCGTGTTTCTGAAGAAAGGAATAAGTTTCACTATATCTGCGACAGACTAAGAAAAAGTGATTAATTTATTAATCATGTTCTCGAATATTACCCAAGTAAATTTTCATCTCTAATTATGATGAATTCTTCCAACAAGTAACAGCCGAAAGCACAAACTAAATTGGATTGCTTTGATAACAGTAACACCACTTTTCCACCTAAATACTGTAAGTGACGTCATATAATTATTACTTGATGATGAAAATGTGACATCGCAACAATTCAGCCTGAAGTAATGCACATAAATATCACTTGATGATTAATATTTAATACCACCATATTAGTCCAAGTTATCATCACTACTGGAAACATTTTCAAAGGAATACTATCTAAAGGAACTATGTAGTTATTTAATATAAACAAAATACATTTTAACTTCTTGTTTTGAAAATGANNNAACCAGTGCCAAAATCAACATTCACTTGCAGTGATATTCCATCACCCACTTGTTTCATTTTAAATTGGCAAGTTATGCTGTATGTGGTCCTATTTTCAAATAGAATAAATTAACAA
The DNA here is from genome assembly GCA_002093875.1 of Calopteryx splendens. Taxonomy (NCBI): domain Eukaryota; kingdom Metazoa; phylum Arthropoda; class Insecta; order Odonata; family Calopterygidae; genus Calopteryx; species Calopteryx splendens. The sequence continues at coordinate 108,154 of LYUA01001806.1, read as the reverse complement.
AACTGAAGGAGTTCCAGTTACATTAATAATACATTTTCAGTGAGGTGAAAAATTTACCATGGAATAATTGGTAACAACTGTAATTGTTCACTACAAAATCATATCTCAATCTATGCAACCAACAATGATACCGCAACCAACAATGAAAAGTGGTGTTACTGTTATCAAACAAGGCAGTATTAACCAATGGGATAGCAGCCAGTAAATGCCAGTTAAAGAGTGGTTTAATCAGCTTGAATGGTTTGAAAGGTTTTAGACAGTGGATTTTAATTTGCAGTAAATCATTTAATTATGTGTTTATCTGTGTAATTCAAAATAATGAGTTTGATAAAAACTAAATTGTCAATTTCAGGAGTTTTGTGGAGGAGTTAAAGGAGTGCAATGTGTGATAGAAGAACAAAATTTTAAAACTTCATCGGAAGAAATATCAGGCCTCACA
>LYUA01001806.1:88472-107674 GCA_002093875.1 Calopteryx splendens | reverse complement strand
AGTAATCTGCTGGGACATATCATTTGGACTTTAATATACATATTCAATATATTATGGAATCATTTGAACTTTCAGCATTATTGGAATCAATTTCAGCAATTGGAACATGTCTAAATACATCCTACCATGTAATTAGTTATGTTCTTCAAATGTCATCCTTATGAAATACCCCCATTAAATTCCAATACCGGACTTTTTTTTTAATTCTCATGTTTCAGTGCCGAAAAACATTCCCAAACTCTAGGATTGCTCCATAAGAAATAAATGCTTTACTTAATGGTTAATCTTGAAAAGGGTATTGATAATGCCCAAGTCTTAAGACAGAATCGACCTTGGGCAGCAGTGGTGACAACTGCGGAAACACCATGGCTTAGGTAATTGTATCATTGCAATGTAACTGTTATCGTTCCCCCCCAATATTTTTATTTTGCACTCTAGCTACATCTATGCATCACCATGATGGGGGAAAATTTGGTTAACCAAGTCAATCAAAGCAAACTAGTTCATCTTCCTATTTAGCCAAAAACCTTTTAATGGAATTTTCACATCAGCTGATGTGCTCCTTGTGCCCATTACTTTATAATAATTGTAATGCTTAGTAATGATCATATTTAGTATAATATGATATATTATTCACTCATATTAGAACAAATTAGTTTTAGTAATTAACTTTTCCCTGTCATGAAGTGTTGATCTAATAATCATTACATGCAAAATTTCTGAAATAAGAACTTCTTTTTCCTGTCATCTAAAATCTGATAAAAGCGGTGCCATTAGAATGGTACTTCAAATGGGTTCTGATGAATATTAATTGTATCTATTACATAAATTAAATATGAAAAGAGACTGAAAACAATCAGCTCTTATTCAATCATTCAGTCTAATTCAACCATTACCTTGAAAATTACAATAATCCACATAAAACGTAGCTTATTTTGCCTCACAACTCTTTTTAATAATAAAATAAACAATGTAGGAACATTTAGCCATAAAAATAAATTTAAAAGATGTAATGTGAAAAATAATTTCTCACATACATCTTTAGCAGTTTATACATAAGAATAGGTTAACATGAAATGCTATAAATTTAGGATAAGTGAAAAACCTGAAAAATGAGAACTAATGTAATATTTTTTATTGTGCTGTTAGTCCCTTTTTTATTCTTTAGCAAGAAAAAGATATTTAAAAGATTAAAAAAACAAATACTATATTTACACGAATCTAAGACGATTCTAAGAAGAACCCCACTTTTTAGAAACTCCACAAGGGAAAAAAATTAATTTTGAATAATAAATGATGATAGTAACAAATAAAATATCCAAGAATTCAGTTTTCAACGTTTATGCATGCATATAGAAAAACAGCTAAAAAAATGTAATTCAAACATATTGACTTGCATTCACAATTCCTTACTACATTGTAAAACTATAGAAAGATCAACAGGATAAATTTTAAAATAAGAATTTTTAATGAAAATACTGCCACTAGATGACTTAACTTGCATGCTCAAAATTACTCACATTCACAAAAAATCATTTTAGTTACATTCAAGATCACTTTCATCATTTTCACTAGATTCTTTATCACTGCTCCGCCAAACTTCATCATCCTCAGTTCCATCCATAACATTAGAAATATGTACCATATCTCTTAAATGCTTACACAACGACTTCCTCTTTCAATCCTTCCTAGGATCAAATGCACTATACAAAACACTAGTCCTCTTTATGTGTCCAGATGATGCCAACCAATCGGTATAAAACCTTTTCAATTGATCTTTAAAAGGCTTATTAATGCATATGTCCTTGACTGCAAATGGGATGTCAAACATCCTAGAATCACAGCCAAGTTACTATCTGCTTCTTTCATTGCATCCTTTAACTCTTCCAGTGGTGACTTAATTTTTCCCAAGCCACCATTCAGGGCACAGGGCACATTAACACTGCACACTTTGAAAATGCTTCCACCATGCTACATGGGTCACCAAAAAATATGCAAAAAACTCCACTAGTACAACTATAAAGCTGATTGGAAAGGTGTGCTACAATTTGGACAACATATGAAATAATACCAAATTAGTGCAACTGGCCTGGAAATGTTTCGGGTGTGAACGATTTGAACATCAAGTAGACCACAGAAATCTTCCGGGATAGAATGTTTTGGACAGTAGTGCAAGGCCCAGAACTTTTCCTGGCATACCACTTAAAATAGGTTATAGCTGGAATAATGCACCCTTGATAGGAATCCAGAACCAAGAGAGACTTTTAATTTGAGAAGGTGCCCTGGTCTCTGAACTAAACCAATATTAAACATTCTACTACCACTTCACTCATCATCCATCATTTCCTATTTGCTCTTAAAATCTCACCTGGAGGAAACTTCTCACCCTAGGGTACATTCTTACGTTTTAGCACAAAATCCATTAGTAGTACAGCACAGCATCACTGTTTGTATTTGTTTTTCTGCACCAGCCAAAAGTATTTCACTTCCTTATCTATTTTCTTTGTCACTGTGTACGTACAGGACATATCAAAGTATACTGGTTGACTTTACCAATTTGACCTAGAAGATATCCTTTTTCTTGTCATTTTCTTATCACAAAACTATGGCATTCAATGAGTTTCTCTTAAAATATCAGCGGGAGTTTCTGGTAAATCGAAGTTCACAGATGAAGAGAAAATCCCTTACAAGTCATAAAAATGTATACCCAAGATCAACTAGATTTAAATTACATCTACAGAATTCCAAAATTTCCAGGTAATTCTTTTGCTTTCACTTGAACAATTACAGTTGATACTGGTAGCGCTTTGGCCTGCTGGGATGTAACAAATTTGCAAAATTTAGTTTCTAATTCATCGTACCTTCCTTTTTGAGGTCCTGAAAATTCTCTACTAGTTGTTGCGAATGTGAAAATCTTATTTGAATCTTATTTCCAGAATCTGAAATTACACTCGGGAATGCCATATACTCTTCCGGCACCAGGAATGGAATTAATTTCTACTGATAATATAACTTTTCTTTTAAAAGCTGCAGTGTAATGAGTTATTTTCTCTGCCAATGCAATATTTTGAAGGGTGCGAGTGTGACTTAATTGATTTCTCTAATCAGTGGAAAACTAAGATGCATCCGTAACGTTCCTCTGAATCCAAGTGGCTGATATTGCTGCCATTTACAGCACGATTGCAATGCTTTTTAATTTACAATTTTGGTAAATTGTAACCAGTCATACAAACACTTTGTGACTTGAGCTGTTGATGAAACCTTGACTCTAGCAGAATATTACTATGCACACACCAACTGGTAAATTTAAATATCTAGATTATGCAATCCAATTGAAATAGAAGATTTTGCTTCCAAGTGTAAGACTAACCCACTTTTATTCGGAAGTCCAGAAGGGAAAAAAAGCATCATCTTAGGTTCATTCAAATATGGCATTTCTTTTACATAAGATAGTTTCAATTTTGAAAGCTTCAAAAACTTTATGATAAAGTTATAAAATCATACATATTTTGTTTTGTCCACTTCTTTCTTCCCAACATGCATTCACCCAATCATTTTGTTAAGGCAACAGAAAATATGGTAAATTTTCCACTAATTATATCCAAGCAGTTCGTGAATGACTTCCTTTTATTGTTCTTCCAAAAGTATACGTAATATATATCTTCCATTCATTTGAAGGTAGTATTATATATTACATGTAATTATTTAGCCAGGGCCATAGTGTGAATTATCATGTATCTTTGATTGCACTAACAGGTTTGTTATTATGCATACTATAACTTGTATGAACTATACCTTGAAAAACATTAAACCATGCTACAATATCTTTAAAATTACTGTTGTTTTCGTATTTGAGAGCTTAGTGAACAAGGGTATTCTGTTCAAATCATAAGTAGGAGACAGTTCAGTTTCAACGGTTTATATTTCACAGCTTCTCTACTGGCCCTAGCCAGTTATATTCTACTGTTATTACAAAATGCCTTGCTCATTTAAATTTCAAGGGAGTTTCAAAACAGAAGCAGTGCAATGGTGATCAAGGATGTTTCAACTTTGGTTCAAGGGAAAAGGTTTCGCCAGAGGGGATTGATCCTACCAACACCTAAACTACTATTATCCCCAAGCCAACTATTATGCCTTCTCTTTAGCACATATAGTGTTTGTAATTACTCTAAAATTCCCAAAAGTTGACTTCTGTTATTAAACGAATAAACAACATGATTAACTATTATCATACTAGTGAATACAACTTTTGTCAACAATATTCTCCAGAGACGCTTAATGACTTACAATATACTGACACCACAGGATAAAGAATTTTTTGATGATTTAATATATTTACCAACAAACTAAAAATAATTTGTTGCTTGAAAAGTTTAAAAAAATATGAGTGTCTTTTTATGCACATCTTTTGCCTTAAGCCGATTACTAATAGATATTAGCAAGCACAAGGCACATATTCACAACTAAATGAAAAATTATATGAACTCACATATTGTAAGTCTATGAAGTTTTCACATTCGAGGAAATCCACTATATCCTCCTCCGTCACATCCAATCTCTTCAATTTGGGGCCTCTAAGTCTTGCTATAGCCACTAGGTCAGCATCATAGCATCTGTAACCTACAAAAACAAATGTTCCAATGCTATTAATACCAAAACCAGACGTCAATGCAGGGTTGCAGTAAAAGTATAGTTAGTTAGGATAAGCGGTAATAGCCGTATAATATCGGTACTGTAACTCCAATAAAACAAATTACCCAGTAACACTAATTCTTCTAGATGTGTGCATCTCCACGCTGCCATCACCAATGGATCTGGCTGGCCCTCATCAACGGCGTCAATTAACAGTGCTGAAGAAAACGAATCCACCCACCAAATAGAGCGCAGCGTCTTGTAAAACCACACCGAGAGCAAATTTAACGTTGCCATATTTACCTGCAAGGGTTCAAACAATTTAAATTGTAAACGCTGAAAGTATTGCTTGAAATAGGCTTAACTTCCGACACTTTGATTTGGCATTACGTACCTGTTCACAAAAAAATGCTTTAAGGTGGGTGAGGGGCATGCTAGGCCTCAAGATATCTGAGTGAAGAACCTCCACAGCATCATAAGAATGAATTAATGTCAACCGAAGCTCACAAAGTGGACTGACAAGGTATAAAACACATTATTATTTTTTTAAATAACAAAGGGACGCCCAAATATATTTCGTAATAATCGCTGGTACTGTCAAAACGATAACCAAATTTTTGTTGGACCAAATATGTATCGTAATACTTACTTGTACTGACAAAACAATAACCACGCTTGATTTGAAGTGTTAGGATGATGTTTCGTTATTCCATGCACGTGAATAATGAGACACTTGAGTCCACCATTTGAAGGTTTAGTGAATATTTCCAACAGGCTGTCACTAACATAGTCGTAGTCGAGGCTCAGCACCTTGGGGAAAACAAGAAAAATGGCAGAAAGACCAAAACAAACTCAATTACAGATTGAAAAGGTAGTGTCAAACTTTCGACTACCTGGAGCATGTGAAATGGTTGAAACAGCGTATAATCAAGGTCCAGTATGATATAATTATTGGGATCATCTTTGACTGAAGCTAAATGAAGTTGTCGAAGTGAACGAGATTGGAAACGGCCCAGGAGATTCAATAAAATACAAGAATAAGTAGCCAATTCTTCCGAGCAACCCAAACTAAGAGCTTCTAACTCTCGACTATGCTTAATTATAGCTTTGAGTGGAGAAATGATGTTCCTGTATGGAATAATGGAATTAATTATGATCACGGCGAAATTAACATAACACAAGTAATATGTTACATGTTTATGTTAAAATATAAGTCAATACAAAACTACATGTACAATTAGAAAAACAAATATTAACATAATTTTGTTACCTTTCAATGAAATGTTTATCACGCTCGGTGCCAGGGCATTCAAATCGACAATGGCTTGGTTTCAATATTAATCTACGCACAAAAGAATTTTCACTTAACTTCTGCAGCACACGAGCAACTTCACGTACACAAAGAGGATTTAACGAATCCAAGCTAACAATGGCATTGCGCAATTTCTTTGCAAAACAGCTAGACAGATAACGCGTTCGAGCCAAGCTGTTAACATCCTCAGTTCTTGCTTTAAAATGAATACTTTGCAAAAATGTGGAGTGAAATAAGGTACATCTCCACTGCCGACATACTGATGAAGCTCTAATTTTATCTTCATGGGACAAATACGAAAATATCTCCAACAAAATTACGCTCGGAAGGTTTTCCCAACATCCTTGCAGTATGTCCATTATCTTACTGACTAAAACGTCTGTGGGACTGTGGTCGAGTCGGGGTTTACGTCATTGCAGCAAAAACATAAGCATATCACTAAAGCGCTACAACAACGCACTGAAAAATGTCGTCACAAGTGACGACGCAAAAAACAATTTCCTTTCGCAGTTATATACAAAAATTACCTTTATTTGCATTGGTTGTCGCACTATCTTTAAAGGAGTAATCTATGTGCAATAACCATATATATACTTTTAACACTAACATTAACTACAAATTATTTAGGGTTCAGTGACGTAGACAAGAAATTACGAAAATTGGTTTACGATTTATTCAGGCATGACATTGATACATGCTGCGAAATGCTGTTTTAAGCAGCTCAATTTATACAGAAACCTTCAACTCCTGTAATAATAAAAAAAAATAAAATCCACATGATGTTGATGTGGCCGTTGCCAAAAGAAACGAATTTTTAACCCCTCCCTCTTCCATCTGGGTGTATACCTTATTTAAATAGTTTATACAATCAACCGTTTACAATTTATCAAGATATTGAGCTAAATCAGGTAAGCCCTCCTTCAGCCCCTTCCTCTTCCTTGTTTCCTGCAAAGAAAATTATAAGCATTAGTACCAAGTAATACAAAAAATGTACTATCACACAACCAAAAGAAGAGTTTACCTGTACAACATTGTATGGTCTTGTGCTAAGCTCAAATGGGTCACCAGGAAGAACTTGCCAGTGGTCAAACACACACTGTGGGAATGCCTGCCCTCCTGTATTACTGCGGAGATCGGCAGTAAATCCTAAAAAAAAAACCAACAGGCTTAGTAAATAAAACCCAGGGCATAAGATTGTCAATATAATACTGGTTACTTACCAAAGGATTCATTGACAGGAAGGTATGCCTTAACTACAAACATTGGAGTTCCAGCAACCTGCATTTCTTCAAACACATGCCCACGACGTCTATTCAACACACCATAGATACCACCTACAGCCACCTCTGGGCACTATAAATAAAATTCATATATAATTAGTGCCTACTATAGTAGAACATATTTTCAATGTTCAACTGGTAGAAAATTACCTGAACTTCACACAAGTACACAGGTTCCATCAAACGTGGCTGTGCTGTCAGGATACAAGCATACAGACACCTACGCGTGGTTGGAATGATTTGGCCACCTCCCCGATGAATAGCATCAGCATGTAATGTTACATCATAAATGTTGAATCTCACACCTCTCAAATTTTCCTCAGAAAGCACACCCTTGCAAAGAAACAGTGAACAAGTTAGTTATTCTAAAAAGCATTTAAAGAAATGAACCAAGCACAAAACTTAAATTTCATCCTACAATCTTACCTCCTTAGTTGCCCACTGGAATCCAGCAACAACTGAATCCTTGATTTCATTGAGGTACTGAACTCCTTTTGTGCAATCAATCAGAATGTTAGGTCCAGTGCCATCAGGTCCAAAACACCAAATCTTACGTGCCTCAGTCACATCATAGTCATACTTCTCACCAAGGTAACGAGCACGGCTTTTGAAGTCATCACGTGGATTCACTTCACCCTGTAGTCAAATGGAAACATTAATATTGACCACCCAACAATTCTACATCAACATTATTCTAAAAAAAACAACCAACATCTAAAGAAGATATAATAAAAATAATTGCCTTGTCAATATCTTCGGGCAAACCATCTGGCATGGGAACTGCCTTCATGAATAATCTGTTGTGTTTGTTAGGTGATTTAGAGAGACACATTTGGTCAGATTCCTCGGAAACTGTTTCTCGGTAAGATACAACTGGGTCAGATTTTTTGATAGGGATACAAGCATGGTCTTCCTCAAGATCTTTCAAACAAATCTCCAAGTGAAGTTCACCAGCCCCAGCAATGATGTGTTCACCAGATTCCTCAATGATACACTGTACCATAGGATCTGACTTTGCCAATCTCTTCAAACCTATAAACAGAAGTGTGCAAATGAATAACATATCGAAGGAATTTATAAATGTTCAGCCTTTTACAGATTACACAATTCTTTACCTTCCACAAGCTTTGGCAAGTCAGCAGGATTCTTGGGTTCCACAGCAACACGCACAACAGGAGACACGCTGAACTTCATCACCCTCATGTTATGGGCATCCTTGAATGTTGTAATGGTGCCAGTTTTCACCAGGAATTGATCAACACCAACCAGTCCACAAATGTTACCTATTAAAAAAAAGATTAGCATAAAAACACTATACAACATAGATGGCATGCCAAAATTAAATTTATCCGTGCTGACATTTCTCAATTTGTTGCCTAACTGGGAATGTTAGTTCACAGAGATCATTAATTATCACAGATACCCTAGGACCAATAGAATTTTTTAAAATACAATTTAACTTGAGATTATCATAACTATCCACAGCATATACAAGGATGACCCTCTGATTTCTACTAACCTCATGAACCTTTGTTGACAAACAATGCAAATCACTAATAACTAACGGAATGAATAAGTCAGTCAAATTAAATTTTGCTCGAGTAAAAAAGTATTTAAAACCTATGTACCATCTGTAGCTCACCAAACTGCTACACAAACAATGAGTCAACTCAATAAATCAGAGGAAATTCGATTAAAAATTATTTCAGCCTACCACTCATTCAATTTATTAGACAGGGTGGGTAGGTGAGTCAGTAATGCCATGTTTTAGATCATTTTATTCAGTATAATTACTGTCTTTGCTTGCAGAATCTTCTTCTAAAAATGAAATCAGTGAAATATCTACACAACCAGGAGAATAACAATACATAATACTGTATTTTACTATTATGCTGCCCATTTTTCCAATGAGATATATAAATTGGATTGGATTCCATTGTATAAATTGGAAGGTGTCTTGAGCAGCATAATTATAATACATTATAAATAGAGAACATAAGAGGGAGGGTTGTAGAGTAACAAGCCATTACCAATCACAAGGATCAACATACCTGGTTACCATTATAATTGTGAAATAAATAACTATCAACAGGCTTTTGATCTTGTAGGAAAAATGTTGTACACAGAAAGGTTAACACAATTACAAGATGTTCTAAGGTAGCTCTTCTATATAAACTGCACACAGGTAAAAGGCACCATTTCATTGATTGATCGCCCATTTTTCATTGATTTTAGAGATTCCTCGGCAAGTGTTAATTCTATTGCAACTGTATGTACATGCTATTTATTTATCTTTCTCTCACATACCTTTATACAGTACTTTGTGAGCATGCAGGTGTGGTGAGCTTTATCATATGCTCATCACTAGAACCCATACGTCAGAATTTGAGAATGTTCAAAAGTAATAAAACATTCTATCAAAAATTTCAAATTACTGAATACTTAACAATTTTATCCCTTGGAGCAGTACTGAGTTTTGCCCATGGTACTGGTACCCAGAATTCAAATCCCTAATTAACATTTCCCAAAACTTTTTATTTTCAACTGCAATGGTTGGTACCAGTACTTAAGGATTCATATAATTAGTGCAACAATACTAGTTTTTTGTCCAAATTAGGAACCCCTGTTTCTTACTTGAAATTATAAAAGTTGAGTACAATTTTGCTATAATTTATGGTCTCAGAAGAGATTAGTTTTTAATGAAAAAGACGTTATCTAATGAGGATTCTGGAAAACATATCCTTAAGCACACTAAATGACCCATTTCCTTTATTACAATGCCCTCTTTTCACCCATTAAAGATTTTACATAATCTACCAATACCAGTTTTGACCATTTTCATGAGGTACCAACTAATCTCAGCATGATCAAGGGGACCAATTCTGTTAGCATGCACTTTAACTTGAAAGAGGTATGTAGTTTCTCTGTTTCAAGTGATAATTGGTGATTTATGCATAACAGCAACTGTGAATCTCAAAATGGAATGTACTCGTTACATTGTTGACATCAACTACAGCAAAAATAAATAAGTTTATCAACTAGACAAGATTTTTTAAATGTTACCAGAATTAATATCTATCATGATATAAAAAATAATTCCAATTTTATTAACATATTAAGCCTATCAATTTCTCAGGACAAATTTTTTAACCCACTACCCTTACCCAAAGGGTTACAGCTAAATCTGTAAGGAATAATTAACTAAAGAATTATTCAAGTGAAGGGTACAAGAGGACCAGCAAGTCATTCAATGACATGAGAAAGAGATTATGGGAAAGGCCAACACATACCGAACATGGTCAGTTGAATCCCGATTTACATAGGCAAAAATTATTTCATTAAAATAGTTATGATAATCGAGGATGTTTTTTCACAGTGCAATTTGCCTTTCTAATTGTGCATGGAATTGAGCAAAGCTGAGAAACAAGGGTGACTCCAAATGACCTAAAATGCAATATCTTTCCAGGTTGCCCCATGGAGCTGTATGGAAAAGGGAGAGAAGGGATGTTTATACTGACTGAACTTTTTCCTATAAGCAAACAATATAACTACAATTGCACTTAGCATTAATGATAAAATAAGGAATAACTAACCTTTAAAAGCCTATTTTAAATGTACAAGAACAGAACTTCAATGCCCGATTTAATGTTGGACATTTAAATTATTCTTACTAAAAATCTTCTATATTTCAAGAACTAATAAACTTAAATTGTTCAAATTAAGTGTTTGACAAATTTAAGATTAACAATATTTTATAAAAATGATATCCATCAATCGAAAAATTTCAAGTCGCCAACTTGATAAGCAAGCGAATTAGACACTAACTTAGCATGCCCATACGAGCACACAGTGGAGCTGTTATCCATGCCTATACAGGCACATTAGGCATTTAAATGTTAAAGAGTACTCTCAACAGGTATTTCTGAATAAAATGATACCAATTGTAGTGATATGACAGCTATCAGTGGAGACAAGATGGCAAGACTAACTTAACTCATTTTCTCTCTTAAGCAGTCTGATCTTTTCTACGAGAATTTTTCCGAAAATGTAGCAAGGAAATCACTGCTTTGGTGGTTGACCCAATTAGCCCCAATGCATTTAACTCTGATGTCAACCCATCAAGACTTCTATGAAATATTGCTGAAATGATTCAACTAGAAGAAGAAAAACCTCATTACCACTTGGCACATCTTCAATGGCTTCAACGTAACGGCCCATCATGAGGATAGTTCTCTGAATAGCTTTCTCATACAGATCTTCCTTTTTGCCAGGAGTGAAATTTGGTCCCATTATCCTTGCCTTCATTCCAGTGGCAACCTATTATCAGGAAACAAAACAGAATTAATTAATTAGAATGGCAATCAACATCAAACAAAACAAAACAGCAGTAACCATTATTACCTTTCCAGAAAAGACACGACCAAATGCATAAAACCTCCCCTTGTCTGATGTAGGGACCATTTTTGAGATGTACATCATCAATGGTGCGTTAGGATCACAGTTCTGTAATGAAATAACAAACATTTTTAAAAATTGTATAATTTACAAAGTTAGCAAAATTGTAATAATATTCACCTTAACACCAATAGCAGCTTCATCATCTAAAGGACCTTCATAAAGCATTTCCATTCTGTATTTCTGAGCTACAACAGGAGATGGTAAGTGAATGGCTATCATCTGAAGAAGAGCTTCTCCAGCTGGAAGCCAAGTTCGCATGACAACCTAAAAAACGAAATTGCTTTGAAGAACATTCCAAAACAAACTTGAGACTAACTTGTGTAGTGTTTTTCAGTTAAACGGTATCAACAGATCTTCAGAACAGGTCTGTGGTTGGATCATCATAAAAATCAGATGCATACAAAAAAAATTCACACTAACCTTAAGAAGTGCCTTTCCATCCTTATCCTTGTCATCACCTTTCAATTCAATATTTAGCTTAGTCAGGAGACTAGTTACTTGATCTTTCTTGTAGTTCATAATTGCGTCAAACACCTAGAGGGAATGGCTGGTATTAGACTAAATATAAGGATTCAAAATCGAACTGTAACATGAAGTAGTGTCAGCAAAATTAATACTCCACGAAAGGTCAGAACAGGTCTGTAAAATAAATTCATCACAGAGGCAAAGAACTACAAAACCATAGTCTGATGAACTCACTTTGTAAATGGGGTCCAGAACGTACAAACTAAAAGATCGTTTATTGTCATCGTCCTTCTGTTTAGCCCATTTCTTAGTGTTGGTGTTGAAGAAGCTCTCTCCCCAAAGTCTGAGAAAGGATATAAAAGGTCACAACACAGAAAAAAGTATGTGAAATCATTTTGAAAGGTGAACCTACCGGTTCATTAGCTTGACGACATCAATCTTGAACTTTTCAGCATACATCTCAGCAAACTGCTTCAAGGTGAAGGCCCATCCATGAAGGCCAGATCCAAAGCCAACACTTCCACGACTTGGATCAACCTGACAAGTTTCATAAAAAAACATTAGCAACTAGAATTAATTAAAAACGCGAAATGCAAGAAGAGTAATCACAAGAACTTCATACACACCCGAACTTCTCCCATTGGACCACTGTCATCACTGTAAGTGGCAATGATAACGTTCACGTTTTCTACAATTCTTTGGAAAGTTTGATATAAATCCTCCTGTTCTAGCTGTAACTCTAGCAATGCTCGGTCCATTTTGTTCATAAATAAAACAGGCTTGATCCTTTCTGCGATGGCTTGTCTAAGAACAGTTTCAGTTTGCACACATACGCCTAAAATTAAAATTTTGAGTTAATTAAAATTCCCTTTATACTATAGTAGGTTATCGGAGCCGGCGACAGCAAATACACTTGTGTAAAACGTACCAGAAACGCAGTCTACAACAACAAGGGCTCCATCTGTCACACGAAGTGCAGCAGTTACTTCACTGGAAAAGTCGACGTGTCCCGGGGAATCGATGAGATTGATTAAAAAACCCCTTTCCCCTTTGTCTCTCTGATCAAGATTGGTTATAAATACACAATCCTTTTCCTCAAGTTCGAAGTACATTGAAATAGCCCTGAAAATTTGCATTTAAAAATTAGCCACGACGTCCAAGAATTTCCATACTTATCAATTCCATTTAGGTACTCACGTAGATTTGATGGTGATGCATCGTTCCTGTTCATCTTTGCGGGTGTCGGTAAATCTGGTCTCTCCAGCTTTGGCACTTGCAATGATACCAGCTTTCGACACCAGGGAGTCTGTCAGTGTAGATTTACCATGATCCACGTGAGCTATGACGGACATATTTCGTATATTACGCTTTTTGTCCATCATGACACGTATTTCATCTACAGTGAAGTTCACCTGCGAAAACAGTCACAATTAATAAGACGCACTTGAGGAAGCACTTATGACAATCGTTACACGCGTCAATCATCATAACCTAGTTCCACAAATTGCTCTAGCAAATTTTCCAAACATTACCATGAGCAAAACATTAAACGTGATTTAACTGGCAAGACAGGGAATCGATAATGAAAATCAAATTTAGAGCATATTGCACTAAAAAATTAGGAAAAAACGATATTAATTAATCTAGTACGTGTCACCATCGCTAAAATTACCATTGCAAGCTATAATGAGGGTATTATCAGAACCAGAAGTCAGATTTGGAACCTGAACACAACCCACGTAAGCAAGTCAATACTCAAAACTCGCATGGCACATCCAGAAAACGAGGTCCTGACGTCAAGTCAAAAAATCTGCTATTATACGCATTTAGTATAATCTCACCGAAATGAAACTACGCAAATGACACAGTAGACATACCATGTATCAAAAACTGATGAGTAAAATAAAAAATATGCCTTACCATTTTGGATGTTTGCCGATTTCTTCCTCTGCTTTAAAAGACACCACGGCAACAATGGCGGACTCCCTAGGAAAGGACAGAAAGGAGAAACGTATTTTCCGATGCGCTAGCGCCGCCAGTGTTTCAATACGACATTCACAATTCTGATTTCAGCGCTCACGTGCAAAAGCGGAAAAACCAAACAACTATTGATAAAAGTTGAATCTCTGCATGCGAGAAAATAGATTAATGTAATAATGTAATTGTTTATTTACCGGATGTTATCGGATAAAATTGTGTAGTGTTTAGTGTCGTTAGTCTCAAGAAAGTTTGAATAATTACTCATCAAGATATAATATGTCCTCACGGTTATATTAAAATTTCGTCATCATCGTAATCATTTTATCAACTTTTAAAAAGTTGACAAATTGAAGATGTTATACTACGTATTAGATTTATGAGGAGTCGGAATGCGAAATAGGAAAAAGAAGTAGTGTGAAATACTTCGAATATACATATATCCTGAGTACAATCTAGAAATTGCACTTTTGTTAATGAATTCCACACCTACTTCCAATTAATATGTTACGTATTGCTTTATCTTTAGGCGGTGTCACATAAAAATAGATAACTCCAAACTATAGAGAACTGAACATAATCAAATATACATGAATGAACTAATTTTACAAAGAAAATTATCTAGTGTTAGTTTCTTAAAATTCTTGTTAATACTTGTTTTTCCTCGAGCGTTGCATAAAGACAACAATTCATATTAAAGGTATTATAGTGCCCAACTCGAAGTTCATTCATGTAAATTAGCAGATTGCCATTATTGATAGTTGCTCGGGTTTTATTTTTTCACATAAATCGACAGAACTTGTTCGATACTGGTACAATTACTGAGAAATTCCTACTCCTAGCCTTTGTTTGACCTATCTAAACCCAAATCACTTATTAGTCTTTATGGATCTAATGCTGGGAAAGTTTGAATAGTACACCTATATTCTCTTCCCTTCTCATCAGAAACTCAATGTAAACGTGGTTCTCCAGTGCCTCTGATAATTTGTTTTTTATACTACTCAACTTGGTGTCCTTTGAAATATAATTTCTTGTCTTGCTCCTTCCTAATTCTGTTCATAATTTTGTGTTCCTATAAACATTCTCTTTCAATTATCCTTGAATCAGTAATTAATTTTGTCTTATTCTTATGTTTTACTTTGGTTTTAATAATCTTATTAATTGTCCAGAGGATCTCAGATTAGATGTGTTTCTATTTTGCAAAAGTGAAAAATTACGAACACATTCACCTGAATCCTCAATTTTCTCCTGCATTGTTTTTACTGCCTCAACTGCACTTTCAGCTACTCCATTTAACTGCATGAAGAGGATATATGATCAAAGTTTCATGTTTTGAAAAAGTTATTGAACTCCTCTGATTCAAAGTGTAACTCACCATCTGTGAACTAAGTTATTAGGATAACATGCCTAGAAAAAATAACCAATACTTTGGTGACAATAATAATTTTAATACCAGGGATATGAGCTACACACTGCAATATAATCTGAAAAGTAGTTACTGCTACTAAGAGCAACTCCTGCTGATATTCCATAACATTATTGCCCACATCTGACTGTGGAAGCTTGAGACCAAGTTCTGTATTATGGATGGGATATTGCTGTATTCATTCTACCTACCTATATCCTTAAACATAATTATCGAGAACAATGGCAGACAAGCCCTTAGCTTACTCCTTTGAATTAATTCCCTGAAGACCAGTTCATATTTTTTCCAATATAAATATTTTGGGAACAACAATGGCATCACCCTGGAAGATAACTTCTTTAAAAATCACAATTCTAAAGTCTGCATGCTTTTGGGTTTAACCATGTATGTTACTTTCTGCTGACAACATACGTGGTGAAACCATGGAACCTTCACAGTCGTCGTGCTGCAAGAGCCTATGCACCATTTTTAACTAATAATTCTGCTTGCATTTCCAACTACAGTTGTAGTTCCATAATCGCATCCTTGTATTTTAGTTAGCCATTTAAAATAGTTTTTCAGCCTAGTCAATAAATAATCTTTATTTATTTGCTAAGTAGTTCCCATGCTCAGTTATTGGAAAATTATCGATTATATTTCCGAATCATCTTTAAATTCATATTTGTGCTGAGGTATAAATTTCAGTTCTTTACCAGATTTGTGCAACACTTCCATTTTGTGACAATGATTTTTATTGAAAGGAAAAAGAGCATTGGAAAAATTATTGAATGCCATACAACTAAGTCCAAGGTATACTGATGGAGTAAAATTTAGTGCACAATAGTCACGAGTCATAATTTGTGTGTCATTTTACATATCATAGTGCATCAGATCAGGGACAGAAGAAATGGTAATGGGAAACACTTTCTAGAAAACGTACAAGGTATCAACAAAATTATACATATTATATATAGAAACAGGTTTCATATCTAGCAATGAGAAAAAATGTATGCATAAATTAACAACAGTTTATTGACATATGAAAATTAATGAGAGTAAAGAAGTAATTTGTGCTTAAAGTTTATTAAGCTTATATTAAAAATCAGTACAACTACACACAGAGTTCATGTAAAGCAGCATCCTTAGCAATCTATGGTACTAGGGACAATCATTTTGTAAATATTGAGATTCTGGGCTCTTTATCAGTTTCAGGCATCAGCTTTCTAATGAAATCTTTCACCTCCAAAATATCATTAATAACTTCTCCAACTTAGTGCACCAGCACTGAATTAACTTAATGCTATGGAGGCATGTGATATAGGCTGGTTAATCTGCAATAAACAAGTTCCTAACCCTTGACAGCTGGCATCGACATAAAGTACTATTGGTAATTTGTGGTTAAAATACAATAATGAAATGAGGAACACTATGTATTCATCCACTAAAATTGTGTTGAGGTTTGTCTAGTTTTGACTCATAGGCAGAATCTTCAGTTATTATACCACATCTACTCTACATCACCTTCAAGTACCTGAAGATGATACCTATGTGTCAAAACTAGTAGTACCTCAATATAATTTCAGTGAATGAATACATAGTGCTCCTCATTTCATGACTATGAACTTCCACATAGTTGAGCCTGAAACCATCAAATACAAAAACAATGGTGCTGTTGTCAATTTTTTCTAATACAAGATCCATATGCGGGCTCGAAATAAACTATGTACAAGGGTAGCATCCAGAACCCTAACCTGGCATCCATCATCGTCAACCATTTAGCGCCTGCTAATCTTGAGGATACTTCTTTAAAATAAAGTAATGGATAATTCTCCCTTGTTATAATGGATTAGGAACCCAAAAAATGTGCAACGATCCACCTCTAATCTCAAAAGTGACTATAGAATTAACCCCATCATAGTGGGAATAGTGATAGGAGCAATTGCACCCAGCTTAAAAATTCTTTCCAATTCCCCCTTCAACCAGTTTTATAGTACAGATTGGACCTTCCTGTAGTGCTCACTATTGATCCTGCATTTTCCTTCTATTTTAATCTCTGCGGGAACACACCCATTATCATATTGAGCATTGATATTGTCTGGTTGACCAGTTTTACAGAATCAATTGTTTGCTTAGTGACCAAACCCATTTCTGTGCATGTATCCCATCCTGCTAAGAGACAACATTCTGAGTTTACCTCATGGAATATCACTCCATAGATTTTTCTCTGACTAAAAATTCTAGATTTTATGTTCCAACTACAGGACCCACATTTTTGGTGTATGAAATTATTAAAGATTAAGTTTTCTGAATGCTACTTTTGTGTTCAAATTTTTAAATGAATGTATCAACAGTATGTTAACTTGCATTATTAAGTAAATTTTGAACATTATTAACATTACTACCTCCCTTTACAATATCGATTGTGTCAGTTCTACTATTATAATACTTGGGGAGTGTAAACTTCCAGCAAGGAACCTCAAACTGCTTTTGTCGCTTCCAGTAAAAACCTTTTCTGCAATTTCATTTACATTACTCTGTGATAATTTGCAGAAGTGGTTGAGTTTGCTGTATTTTCCACAGTATTGTCTCCCTGCTGGGCAGTTGCAGCATCTGTACTTTGAACCGCAGTTTCCACCCAGATTGGTCTTTTCTCCATCCACCATTAGTTGAGCGTCCCCAGTTCTAGCCTACGTGTTCTGTTCCACATCAATTTTTTGCTGCCGCTGCACTTGCCATTTGCTTCTTATTTGTCCACCATGTGCTGCTTGGGTCCCCAGTGTGTTTACATTTCAGGCAATCCAATCTAGCATCCCCTTACTCAAGAGAGATGCCTTATTTTTGTGCTCTAAGATATGTTAATTCATTTATGATACACATATCTACAGCTTGATGTACATCCATTTGAATTGATGACTTTGAAAACACAGCTTTAGGGGCTGAATTAGTAATGCCTCTGGTAAAAATGTCGTAAACTAGGCTCTCTCAACTAGCCTAAGTCACGTGACTCACTCAACTTTATTAGTGCAGACACTTATTGTTCAACATTGTTTTAAACTTAATGGTATCAGGCGTGACTTCGTGCAAATTATGGATATCCATAATAAAATAACTTAGTATTTTCCACAGATTAATTAGAGGCACGACGCGTTTCGCTACACTGTAGCATGATAATGCTCTAAATAAATCTGTGGAAAATACAAAGTTATTTTATTATGGACAACATCGTTTTGTTTTCTACTGAAAAATGTATATCTCTCATACATGCTTTTGGTCATCGGTATAACATAGAATGCCTCAAGTGATATGAATAGCTCCTATTAATTGGGATCGTTGAGATTGAATGATTTGTACGCCTCTTTCCCCTCTCTCCCATTTAATAAAGTGGCAATTTTATCCCTTCTGCTCTCTGAAGCATTTTCGTGTAGAAAACCCCTTGAAAACTGATCTGTCGATACTTCAATAATTTAGTATTTATTTTCAATAAGTACTAATTAGTACTTATTATCGTATCTTAAGTATCTTATTACGTATCTTAAGATACGTATTCACAGCTAAATGTTCTGATGGATTTGCAGTCTCAGTTTAGTATTAGAGTATTTATTTGTGAATATTAAAAAACCATAGTAATCAACCCGAAGGTTGGTTTGGCAGGTGAGGATAGAGCTCACCCAGT
>LYUA01001805.1:124745-140812 GCA_002093875.1 Calopteryx splendens | reverse complement strand
CGTACTCCCCCTGCATCTCCCTCTCCACTCCCCCTCATCCCGTCGTTCCTTCTCCCCTACCCCCCTCCCCCATACTCTCTCTCTCACACACACACACACTCTACCAAAGGCCGGTCAGCGCGAGGGAACCGGGAAGGCAGGTCGGCTCAATCAATTCCGTCCAGTGCCGACGCCGCCGAGGGAGATAACTGTACAGCGCTCACGTCTCAAACTTGGTCTCAAAAAGTAACGGTTTGAAAACATTCTCCCTGGCAGCTTTTATCTCTCTCATTCCTCGATTCTCTTCATCTCACCCTCCCTCCACCTCAACCTCCCCTTCTCCTCCTCCCCCCCCCTCTCTTGAACCACCCGATACCTCTTTAAGCTTTTGCTTTCGCCGTCCACAGCCCACACGCAGCCCCACGAAGCGTTTCACTCTCCTGACGAACGGAAGACTCACGATGCAATACATTTCGCGAGCGTACCCCCGCAGTCCGAAGGGCATTTTTCAGATCGCAATTGTCCGCGCGGGTCTGAAGATGAATGAAGGCATCAGGACGGTTGTGCAGCAATTAGATCTCAGGCGTGTTGTCGGCACACAGCTGGATGCCATCATCACGATACAAATGCGCACGATTCGGAGGGCCTGGGTGGGCGATCTCTCACGCCATAACCCTTGGGTCTTCAACCATGGGATTAATGGTTGAAATTACGAGCTGACGAATAACGCTTTCCCAAACCGAATTACTCACAGGATTCCGGTTGTAAGGGATTAAAAGAGCATAAAAATATTCACTAATAACTTTTTTTCTCGTATATTTTCCGGATAATTCTATATCCCTTCTTGTCTTCGGTTTTTTTGGCGTTGTTGTGAATGACATAAATATTTTTACACATATTTCTGAAATTATTGCAGATTAAGAACGTAAAAAGTCATTAATGACCATTTATTTCGTAGATGTGAATAGTAAAACAACGTAGTAGATGGAAAAAAGAATATTTCGCTTCTTCACAGAATGGTACCTACGTGTGTCTAGCAAAAATGATCCAAGTATCTTGCTCGTGGCCACATAACGCGGATATTGCAATGAAATTAGGAATATATTTACAATCCACGAATCATTTGGTACTGTTATCATTAACATATCCATCTGGTAATTCATGGAATCATAAAAAAAGCTCGCCACTAGCTTCAGATTAGTAAATTAGGATCAAACGGTGTGGTATTATTGCATACAGTTTTCGGGCTTCTCTATCAGAAATTTCCGAGGCTCACTTTTTTTCTGTTCACCAAAAGGGGAGTTTGACGTGTATGAGCGTGAGAGATACTACTGAATAAAAAGGATTGATCATGCGAGTAGACAATCTTCAATATTCCTAAAACCGAAGAAGTACTTCAATACGATTGCAAAAAAAATATATAATTTTCATACCACCAAAAAAAAGTCGATTAGAATAAAATTTATTGCATGTAAATAAAATGCAATAGCAAGTACTTTGGTATATATTTTTCGGATTGCTATAGAATGCAATTGACATTGACATTGAATATTTACGAGAAGAATAAAACTTCTCACTATTCCACGCATTTCTTTCATTTCCAATCGACACACGTTCCTGGCCTTGGGCATCGTCGGTCAATTGAATCCGAGGAGAAAACTAATTCGTGATATTATGCGCTCGTGAGTTTGCATATTTATCTTTTCCTACCCGGGTTGAGCTCGGTTCATTAACAAGTCCGCCTACTTTCCTTGGCTCTTTGGCCGAATGAATACGAGTGTTTGGGCTACCGTTTCTGCCACGTGACATCATTAACGGTATTGCGGAGATGAGTGCCGAAAAACGTCGGAGGCGAACACGTCCATCGCTTCTGAATGCATTAACGACTCTCGATCGAACTAAGGCCCCCGGCTCGCTCTCCCTTCTCACGAATCTGTAACCGTCTCCCTACAAGCCTTTATCTTTGCCAGCCCGCGTTTGCCTTCGAAAGCCTTCATTTCCGTTAAGTAAAGCTGACTTAGATCGTGCCTCACCGATTTGGACATGGGACAATCGAGTCTCGGAATTCCTCCCCCACCCTACCCACCTGTCGCATCTATTCTTTCGGAGTACGAAAGTTTTCTGGAAGGCCTATCGTTCACGGTTGACACTAAGACACAAGGAGAAGTTTACTAGCTTATTTTTTGCACCGAATCTATTTCTTCTCTCCCCGATAATGATCTCTCCTGTCGTATGAAAAGCGTAAATTATTATCAGATTTGACAGAAGCTAAAGAAAAAGAATAAATGTTAGCCTGAACACTCCATTCATTTCTCAATATATTTTCAAGGTACAAAATTTTTCTATTCGCATTGAACCCTTACGCATCCCTGATAAATATCATCGGTAACTAAAGGTATATAATATCATTGAAACATTATAGAGAACTAGACGGAAGAAATTAATTGACTCGGTCAGTCTCTTAGGTTCGCACACTTCTCTGAAGTAACTCACAATTACGAATAAGGTCACATAAAGATAGCATTGTACTTTAAACAGCTCTGCAAAAGAAAAGGTGATGGTGTTTATCTTCTTCTTCCAATGTTTGCGTTGGCAGACTGTTGCGCTTCATAGTTTCTCCAAGGATTTCGGCGTAAGCAAAGGGAGATGCTTGAAAAATAATGGTGTTAAATACTATGTAGACATTGAGTGCTTCTTCATAAGCTCTTGAACGGTACGAAGAACAGGCGATCCCTGGCGAATAACTGGTATGGAATAATGTGTGACCACGGAAGACGTCTGTTTCGTCCGCCTCTCCCGGCTCACCTGTGTGGAGCAAATTGAGGGAAGTCTTTTATTCATAACCTTCTGATTTCTTTTAACTGCACTTGACCTCGAAAGCCAATGGTGCTGAATAATTGCCCCGGCGCAAATACCCAATCCTCATTTCTTCATTTCCCTTTGTTTCCCTCCTAGGTGCCCTGCAGGGAGCCCATCTTTAGAAGACCGACTGAGCACCCTCAACGCAAAGACCGCCGAAAAATTTCCGGAGCATGGAACCTGTTCACGGCAAACAACGGATTCAACCTAGCGCGCTGAATGGTTTTTCGCCCTTGCGATGAATATTTTCCTTCGTTTACTGTCAACGAATAATAGAGAAAAAAATTAGTCCCTTACTTTGGAAAGTGCCTCAGCTTTTAAGTAATTATGAGGGATCCAAAGACTGAATTATCGAATGAATACATTTGTTAATATCCGCGCGATATATTTTCTTTTTTCCTAAAAGATGATACTTAATTGTTTCTTCTAATTACCTTTAAATCTTTATGTCAAAATATCTTAATTTGGCTATCATAACGTTACACGGCATTAGGCAAAGAAGATATTGCGAAGTATTCCACTCTATTAGTTATACCTATATGATGACTATAACTATACAGAGGATATCTCAGAGAAAAATCGAATGCATGTAATGCATGAAATTTTTGTTGCCTCAATGTCCATTTACTATGCATAAATATCACGTATTCGACATAGTAGATAGACATAACATCAGTTATATTCAAAAAGCTAAAATCACGAAAGGTATTTGACGATCAGTGAATTTTTTAACTATGTACAAACAGTACGCACAGGTGGTGTAAAATTAAGTCAATTATTACGAAACAATATATATAGGTAGCGTATAATTACTTAATCATTACGAATCATCACCATCTGCAACGGAAGTTATAATGAGCCATAAACAAGCAGCTACCTTCATATTCTTTGGAAGGAGTTTCGCAATTTAAAAATCCCTATCTTAACCAAATAAAATGGCTGAAGGATGACATTATCTAATTTCCAATGTATGCTATCAATCAGCTGTTTGAGAAACTAAACCGAACACACTTCACTTCATGAGGGCTTTATCTTCTGGTATGAGCCTAAAAATGTATATTTCAGGCCACAAAAATAGACGTTAATCATTTGACAGCTTAAAAAAATAATGAGAAAAATTTTGCTTTAAAATAATAATGCATGTACGCTGTTAATAGGTGCCTATGCAGATTTGGCAATAATTATAGGTAATCTGAATTTTACTCCACCAATTAGGAAATAAATGCATAAAATAATGACCAATAAATCATTGTTACTTTAAAAAGTACCTGTACACAAGTGGATGGCAAGCTTAATAGAGTGTTATCTGCCACGACTGATACTGTGAATACGTATGCAAATAATTTTTCAAACACTCGCAAGTTTCATGAATGCCTAATCAGTTAAAAAACTACTATCGACCTGTGACTTATAACTGAAAAAATGTGATGGAGGGTTGTTCCAGCGAAGCGGTATTCAGGGCCCTCGCGAAAGTCAACCCTAAAGGTTAAGGTGATCGTTGACCAGCAGCAAGAGATTCCGTTTCCTGAATAGAATGCGGAGGAAGAGCCACTTCGGACAGATAAAACAGGTCCCCGATTTAAGGAAGCAGAAGGAAACACCATTTTGCATAAGAAATGAGAATCTATGTGGGTGGCGCTACCAATAGACGGCGCCGCGGACTAACGGTACGGGACTTCCACCCAGGCACGTGACATTATTAACGGGTGGTCAGATCTGTGATAGAGAATAAGAAAGGGAGGAAGGAAAAACTAAAAAAAAACTCCGAGAAAAAGAGAGGCTCTGCGGAAGCAGCACGAAGCATTTGAGAGGTTAACAGATGGCAGTAAAGCTGTACTGCATGAGGTGTAACAGCATGTGGTTTCAATCTCGTGCATAGATCAAATTGACCAACAAGTGATTTTCGTACACCATTTTTTTTGGACAGCTCTAGGGCAACGAAATGTTTGACTGGGGTTTGAATCGTATTCCTAGTACAAAGCCTCATATTTTCATGTTAGACTGCTAAATATTTACATCTACAGAAGAATGATGTAAATACAAAAGATGAACCAACTGAATATCGAAGAAGAGACATTTTGACACTTTTTAAGCACTATAGTTTGATAAAGGTCGTAATGGTAAATACCATGGTGACCAAGGAAAAAAGAAGACTTTAGTCTAATGAACTACGAGGGAATAAAAAAATTAGTAGAGGGTAGGATAGCTTCCAGGGCTGCCACCAAACGATCTAGGATTTACAATCTGCAATCTGGTGACTCAATTTTTTGTAAGGCAGTAGTCTTCTCGCCTCAATGAAAGCACGTCGAAAATGATGAATTTAATGATTTACAACCGATTTCCGATTAAGTGAATCATACATAAAATATTTTTGCGGACCGTTTTCAAATCCTAAGGGCAAAACGTTTTGAAGGGTTTGTTCGTTAAAATATTTACTTTTAGGTCTTAAATATTGTAGAGGTTTAGAGCATTTCATTTATTCGGTACGCTGCGAGTAAAGCGTGGGGCAATTCCCAAGCGTTTTTCACCATTCACCAAGAACTCTTCCGCACTTCCCTTCTTATAGGTTCTCGAAAATGAATCCTCACTAAGCATGAATTCATATGAGTCCGGAATTTGGGACCAACTGCCGAAAAACAACGAGGATGAACGAACTTTACCGCCGAAAAAAACGGTACGCAGGAGGATGACTTAATGAGATAGAGCGGAGAAGACGGGAAGTTGAGGGGAGGAGGAAGAGAGGGAAGAAGGGAAAATATTCTAGGTAAGAGGGAAAGGTTAATTAATTTACCATACGGGAAACGATGAGCTCGGAATACAAATCGCAGCCAATCCAGAACACTGGGGATTTTTTTTTTAAATCATTCTAAAGGCGAGGAAATATTTTTGGAGCCCGAAGACTCGTCCTCCATTTTCATGCAGCACCTTCTGGAGAGAATTTTCATAGAGGCGCTTTTATTCCTGTCGCGATGCATAAAAATTTAATCACCAAAAATTATAATTTGAAAATAAATTTGTTACAGAGTACACAAGTGTAAGTTCTGATGCTGTTGAGATGCTGCACAAAGGTAAAGAAACGGTCTCCGAGCAAATCAAATAGACGGGTAAAAAATTAAACCTGACAATAGAGGGTAACGATTAAAAATTAGGTAATGAAATACTGAAAACAAGTACGATTCATCAAATTAATCCAAGTATCGAAAATTAAATACAGCTATTGAATGAAAAGAAATAAGACAGCTGACAGTCGCCATTACTCCTTGTTAAATCGCTAAGTCTTTTCCTACCACCTTCCATCTCTCTCCTTGACTAAGAGCTGAGCCGAGTTTACAGCGATTTCAATACCTCCCTTCTCTTGAATTAGATGCCTCTTCATACCCCCGTCATCCCTTTCCCTATCTAATCTACACTTGCTTCACCTTCTCCATCTTTCAATACTCCTCCTGGTGGCGGGGCATAGATGAAACAACAAGAAAAAACAACACTTATATAATGTATCGAAATAGTAAGAGTTCGACACCTGGGACAAGAATAAATTCAAGCGTGTAATCACGAATCTATCCTTTTATTTTGGCAAAATCGTTTGTTTGAAGTGGTAGAAAAAAGAGTAGATTCCTTTACCTATCCACTGGCCAAATACTAATATCTCTCTTTATAAATAAACCTGCGTTCAATCATTAATAGCACTAATAAAATACACATATGACTCCCTAAATCGAGATAATACATCTTCGTATCTCAATGTACTCAACCAGCAGCATTGAGCAACTTCCTGACAAGAGGTTCCCATTATCTCCAAACAAATCTTCAAACATCAAATTCAATCGAAAAGATACTGCCCTACGCCATAGTAGAAATTGAACATGAGTGTCTCTTGCAAGTATTTTGTCTCAGGATCTAAAATCAGAATCAACTTAAGCATTTAGCTTAATTTTCATAAATGGATCGTTCAAAACCTAAATATTTCTATTACATACAAGTTCAATTTTGAATTAATCGAGTGATAAATCCAGAGTCATTTTATTGCACGAATGTCGATATAAACGTCTAGCGTGCGATCATATCACATCTCCATCTTTCCCAAAGTCGTAATTGGGGAGTAAATTAGCAATGTGAATAACTGCTGTGGCTTGATATAATTCGTAAAAACATAATCCTTGAAATTGACCAAAAGGCAATTTCACGTACTTTGGCACCATGAACCATCAAATGAATCATTACAAATATTCGCACCTGTTGTGTAATAACTCTACCACTTCTATCTCAAATCGGAGATGAGGTTAAATATAAAAAATTATTTGGTTTCTTGCTTACCGTAGCAAGTTACCTCGCAATTTGCTTGCATCATAAACGCCCTGCGCGTTAATCAGTCACTACATCGGCTGATATAACTTTCGATGACTGTCATAAGAGACGATTTTTGTAAACATGGTACGAGTCTTCAAAAACAAATGCTTAATAGTAAATATAATAATGCCGATTTTATTCAGTACATCCCTTCATCAAACTGTCCGCACTCATCAACAATTTTTAAACTACACAGAAATCTGAAAGCACCAGAGTTATCCCGAACACATTGTAAGGAAATTAGAAGCGCATTGCGAGGTCTCGGCCATCGGGATATGATGAGGTGGAGTAGTTTCACTCGCATATGACATTTTCCTCTCGAGGACGCAAAAAATCTGGCAGTTCACGGCGTGAGAATCATTCCAAGCGTTAGGTTCCCCGAGTTCAGGTGATATACCGAATATTTTCCCGAATTAGTGAGCGTTTCACAGAGGATCGGTCGCAATCCACGGATATTTTCGCGGCACCATATGTTTATTCAACGAGACTTGGTCACTTACTTTCTTAAGGAGGGTCCTCGTTAAAAAGTCCGTAAGAGAATCCGTAAGCTCCAGATAAGAGTGAAAGAATGAGAAATTAAGAGGTTTTAAGAAAAACATGGAAAGAATACAAGGCTTTAAGGGGTGGGTTTGGCGGAGGGTGTTAAACATTGAGTTGATGGATAAGAGTGCGGAATGAGAAGTCACTAAAGAGAGTTAGCGAGGAAAATACACTATTCGAATTAGTTAACAAAAGGAAAAAGAACTAGATGTGCCACGCTTCAAGAAGGAACTGGCAACTGAAGGAAATGCTAGGAGTTACCGTATAGGCATGAAAGTAGAGAGGAAGCAGATGAGCGAATATGATTGATATCTTGAAGAATGGAGAAGGCCACGGAGGAATGAGAGGGAGGAGGGCAGAGGACAAGGATAACTGGAGGAGAAGCACAGACACCGAAGGCTTGCACAAGCAGATTAATCTTGAAAATAATATCCCTTGCCGCAGTAACCTGGTGTAGAATTAGCGTCTCCGAGTTATAGACAACCCAAAACCTAATGCTGAGGCAGACCAAGGACAGCAAATGATAGAAGAAACGTTCTAGGAAAATAAAAACGGGAGAGAGTTCGAACGAAAAGGAATGGCGACGAATGGAGGAACTGGAGGAGGAGGGGGGTGAAAAAATTCCCATGGAAAAGTGGACGGAAAGGGAATGAAAAAGAGAGAACGAGTCCAGTTTGGAGGCATAAAAAATGAAACTATATTCTCATTTTCTTTTGAGACATCTTCCGCCCTCGGCCGAGATTGATGCCCATCCTGCGTGTTTCCCCTCGAAGGATACTTCGCCAGTGAGCAATCAGTTACCTCCGTTACCCGGAATGCAGGGAAAAGTTTCCGAAAGATTTCCCGTGAAAAAAGTTGGGAGAAAACATATAAGACACATATACACAAGCAGATAGCTACATGATTGTTTCTGTGGTTCTCCGCAGAACGTGATTTCTGCCTTGGAGCTCCAAGCAGCGGTCGCATTCCTGGGGTTTCCTTTTTTACAAAATTCTTTTCGAGAACCGGTAATATCATTAATAACCAAATAAGAGAGAGAGAGAAATGAAAATGCTATTGTGAGCGGAGATTTACTGTTTCTACGTTCAGATGTTTATTAAGAAAAAAATGAGCCCAATTTTGGTTTCAACTGTTGCCAATAAATTGTTATGCCTCTCGCCAAAAATAAATGGGTGAGATTATTTCATTCATTCACTACTACAAAAGATAATGCGTAATTATCAATTCTCTGATGATGAAATAAGCAAATATCGTAATATAGGATTTGTAATTTAAGGAAAAATCTTCAAGTGCTTCTGTAAATGTAAAAGGTTTACCAATGTCCACTCTTGCAACTGATCATTTTATTTCTTTTTTATTTCACTAGCACACTACACTTGTGATTCCACTAGTTTAGAAACTGACATTTGGCAACGCTTCATCATAAATTAATAATTGACATGGTGCAATAGGTATATTGTCTACCTTACTGAAACGCGAAATGAATCAAAAACATTGTTTCCCAAGTGCTCTGAATACAGAATTAATTCACAGGATAAATAATAGCATCTTCTCCCGTGGCAAGTTGCTTTCTTAATACCATCCAAAACAATTTCTCTTTTAAGAATAGCTGGGAAATATTCGAAAATTACCGCTAGCATTTCCTCTCAAATCGAAATTATCTTTTCTTCTTGCGTATAATTCACTAATTTTAAGTTCAGCCTAAAATAGGTTCTATTTAAACTCTTGAAATTCCTTTACTTCTCGTATAAATTGCACTTCCATAAGAATGCATGGCGAAATTGCCGCATTATACAGTACGTGACATGCGGTAAATACGAGGCCTCAATTGGAATTCCATAAAATGTTTCATGGGCCGTGAAATTTTTCTTTTCGAAACTATGTACAAGCATTCCGTCAATAAAAAGCGTTCACGTCAGAATAATCCCGCGGACCATGACATTGCAATTTTCTTTAAGAACCATTATTTGGGATACGAAACACTCCATTGAAGGCGGGATTTGAAGATAATTTCGGTCCGTACCGTGCATCTAGGTGTACCGCGGAGAGGAGTGATTGAGGGCGCATTACCGGTGGTATTCAGACCAGAAAGGGCATTGCGGAGGCAGTGCCGCGTGGTCCATGGCGAGAGGATGCTGGAGCGAGAATATATCCTTTAATCGTAATCGTTAAATGTACAGAAAGCGCATTGTTTCGGATACGAAGATCGACATATCCTTGTACCTTAACTCGAGGAATCCCATCGAATTTATGAATGAATACACATCCCTTCAAAGTGAACGTTACTCATCAGCTCCCTGGAAATCCTTTAGGCGACTTTGAAAATATTAAATCAAATCTCACTGAAATTGATCGATCGAAACCAATTAAATTTGGTACACTAAGCTAAAAAAAACGCGATTAAAGACTAGATAGCTTAACTAGGCTCATTTTTTTCTGTTTTAAATTTTTCATTAAGGAAAATAACCGGTGTAGTTCTCTACGAGCTGGCAATTCGTTTGCGCCAAATTATGGGTTCTTTGTTGAGTGGACCATTATGTAACAAAGAAAATTATGACTGCAGTATAAGGCGGAAAATGAAATTAGAGAGGGTTAGGAGGAATGAAACTCAAAAAAGCGAAATTAAGGGTGAAGGAACCGGGAAATAACCAGCGGAAAACAGAAACGAGAATCCAACCGTAAGAATTAGAAAAATATTCTGAGAGGACTACTTGCCAGCGTCCATTGGGAACCGCTAACTTGGAAAAGAAATTGGTTATGAAACCCCAAGCATCCAGGATGTAATAAATGTTGAAATGAAAAGTTAGCTTAGATATAGTGTAGCTAGACAACTGTACTTATCCTGGCATGATTGCTGGTCTTTTAAGTAATTTGCGGTGGTCACAAACTGGCATTTTGGTTGGCAGAGGCACATATTTTTAGTCTCCTCGTTCATTCACCTCCATTCATATTATGCCCAAAATAAAAGTAGAGGCTACACTTTATTTCGGTATAGGGAAAATGCCACTCCTAAATTTTATCATCGACTTTTAGAATTAAATCCAAAATAGTAAAACTACATTCGTAAACGGCTATCCAACAGTTCAAAAATATCAATACTGTTCGTTACGGTACCCCTTGAATGAAGTGGTTCTATCGTCACAAAACTATCTCATGCCATTACATTGTGGAAAGGAATGTAAGATACCTCGAGAATTTTTAGAAAAATTATAGATAGATAAAAAATAAGTATGAGTGAGATAAGGAAAAGTATGATATAAATATACATTTCTCTAAAATGCCTTGAAATATAGTCATGTGTTCAATAGTCAGAGATTTTTACTCGAAATTTTTATCAATTCAATAGATAACTGAAACAAATTATGGCTGCACCAATGAATTTCGCAGTTATTTCCTCGTGTCTAGCAACAAAAAACTTCTGCCCCTTTTTAAGTTAAAGCCAACAAGCGGAGGCAAAGTAAAAACCTCCGCTGCAAATGCACAGCAATTGCCCGTTCATGCCCACGCGTGCGCTTCAATGAATCCGAAATCACACCGTCGTCTGCGAAATTATGGCGGCCCAAAAATTCAACTCGAGTAAGCACGCAAAATTCTCATTTATTCAACCTTTATTTTGATTAGGGCAAACGAGTCGCATCCAATGCGTGCAGTAAATAGGAATATGTCTTGGGTGAAAATGTTTACAAAACAATCCGAGAGTTTCTTAATGCGAAATAGAAATAACGGGGCACACCGTTAGGAGGAGTAATTTTGGGTTTGCCGCCACCAAAATGCCTCACAGAGAGAAAGCGTTGTTTGCTTAAATTCGCCGTGATACCCATTTGAGCCTCGGCTATCATTTGGATAAACACCACGCTAAGAGATGATTGCTCGTCTGCCATGGGGGAAAGGTGAGGTCTCTTGGAAGGCGACCTATCTGAGAATGGTTAGTCGGGCGGCCGAATTGCGTCACACGAGAAATACGCTGTTAGACTCGTACCGACATCCTGCTCCCACCGTGCCATGACCTCCCCGCGTGGACCAGTAAGAGCTAAAAACACCTCTGTGATGGCTGAGTAATCCATCCGGCTCGTTGTCCTTCTCTCCCAAAGCCCTTCCCTACACAGCGTGGAAAATCTCTCCCGCGTCATCCTCTCCCGAAAGACTTTCCCAATCTCCTGCGGGCAAGTTTCTGTTAGAACGTTCACCCCTACGACGGAACGGCTTCCAGCAACTGGCGAAACTCATAACGCCCATTTGTTTGCCGAAAATTATTTATTCGCTAACGGAGAATCCCACTTCACACGCTGTGACGAATCAGGAATTTATTCATGACGGTCATTCATTCCATTCCTTATACGCGGAGTCCTCCCCGTGGAGCGACCACGCCTCGACGGAGTAAAAGGGCTTGCGAGGTTTTGATGACCTCTAGATATGTACCGACGGGAACAATGATGATTGCTCCTGATAGGGTAGCCCCGTCAAGATAAAATATCGACGGTTAAGAGCCGCAAGAAAGGTTGTTCAACACAGTGTTAGTACCTCTGTGGTGTTGTTAACAGCCGATTGGCCTAGTGGGGCTATTCTTAAAGTGATGGTGTCTAAAGCACTGTTGAGGAAGACAACGGGGAACTACCTCAATCATCCGCCCATGAGTTCACGATAGTATAATAAACAGAGTAATGAACCCTGGCTATTATGGAGCTCATTCCACTAAGGCGGGTGTCGTGATTGGCAGTGGCGAAGGTTAGAGTCGTCATCAAACTTAAACAGACGAGCCGACGTCAGGAGAAATTCAAACAAAGAAGACGACGGAAACCGATGGAATAGGGGCATGGAACGTTAGGACGAATAGGGAAAAGGGAATACGGAAAATATCAAATAGAACCGGAGAAGGGGAATATTGGTATCTAATTTCGTTTTATTGATAACAGTTAGGTTATACACAATGAAATATGATGGAGAGAGGAATGCGATGTTATGGAGGAATTTCAGAGGGAAGAGATAGTTAACGCGCTATACAAGAAGCAATGAGGTAAAAATGTACATACCTACTATATAAGGGCAGGAGTTATAACAGCTATGTATGGATTCGTTGCATAAGTCGTATTTGAGGATGATAAAGCTTTAGTCAGCCATCCAGCCTAAGGATTGGCTTCATTAATGAGTGCATCACAGGATCAGTAAGAGTAAGTACGATGAAAATTAGTCACAAGTTAAACGATATTTATAGATCCACCTGAATGTAAAAATGTTTAATCTTTCGTATTTGTCTAGACTTAATCTTCAATTATGGCCATCATTTCAACTGTTTACTATACATTTCTTTTTTTACTTTGAAAATGGCAGTTAACTGTAGAAACAATGGTCGGGATTAAAGATTTAGAGTGGGAAAATACTAATAATTAGTTAATTTTATGTTATGGAACGTTTTCACTAAGTTAAACTTCGGTCGATTCGTTACAACCTCCAGAAGTACGAAGGCTAAGTCAGAAGGAATAAAGCACGTGCCATATTTCGAACGAATTTTGGCATATATGAGCAAATATTCATTTTTAAATAAACAAAATTTTCCACAGAACAATTTTTACCTCTGGTACGACACGTTTCACCATTTTACAGCATAGTCAAGTACGAAGGCTGAAGTATTCCAATATATATACACACACACACACACACAAAATATGAGGGAGAGGAGGCGATACTAAGTTTGAACCCAATTTTTCAAAATAGACCAACGAGAATATTAAGTAAAGTTGATGACTGAAGCTGAGGGAGGAAGAATGTTTCGAGGGTGGAGGGGTAGAGGAGGCGGACGAAAATGTAAATAGGAAAATGATAAGATGTGAGAGCTCATTTACACACTTAGTTTGTTAAAGCGGGTCATTAGAAATGTTGGGAGAAAAGTGTGCGGGACGTCATGGGAGAGAATCAATGTGATTGCCAGGTCAGAGGTGAGGAAACACTTGCTCGTTACGAAGATGATCTTACATTTCAAGCCGATAGACAGCGTCCAACTCGAGGCCTTTTGGAAGTGCATACATGTCAAATGTTGGGTATTAAGTCACTGTTAAGGGGGAAAGAAACATTTCTACTGACTCTGAAAAATCAACCTCTTTCAGAAGGTGTTCACTCCCATTCGTTGGCAATCTATCTCATAAACTCTCAAACCGTCTTCCCATCTCCCTTATACCAGAGTATTTCACACTCCCGATCCTGGCAGAGGAACATCGAATAAGCCTTTACGCGCAGATTCCACCCCCCTCTTTGCAATACATCATGCCCAAAACACGTTTTTTATTTATTTAAAAACGAACATTGTAAACTTCCACTAAGTGAAACCAGAATACATAAATTTTATTTACATGAGTAAAGAATTTAGGAGACAATTGCGTTAACAAATAACCAATTAAAACGAGGAGAGGGCTGATGGCCCGGGATTTTCAATTACGACGATCATAATGATAAGGGAGGGATTTGGAGACTGGCGGTGCATGGTATTGAAACCCTGTCTTCCGTGTTAAAAGGATCGTAGATTATACGCTTTCGAGATGTGGGGAAGAAGAATGATAAAGAGAATAAGCTGGATGAACAGAAAGTTAAACAAAGAAGAGATACATACACATTCATATGCATGGTTGGGGAAGATGGGAAATACGAAGAAGGGAGAAACGGTGGATGGCAGGAGACCTCAAAGGTGGTGGGAAGATGAAGGCTGTGTGATTGTTGGGAAAATATAACGCAATCGGGTAATAGAGAGGAAAATAAGCATTTTGAACGACGTGATAGCTGCAGAAACTATGAGGAGCTGAAGAAGGAAACGGTTTCCCGGGAAAGATGTCCAAAAGTTCATTTTGACGAGCAATAGTTTTCAGGGCAGTGCAAGCCCACAACTAATCGGAAGATTACCAATGATATTAATAATTCACGAGTCCACATTAGTTACATACTTTCGAAATAAGTTATTTATCCGATAAAACACTCCCCGCTCTTTAGGTACTCGACCGTTCAAATGTTTACATTTTGCTACGATCAGAAAAATGATAGGACTTTCTCCTGCTTGAAGTGACGATAGTACAAACGAACTCTCCAGATAATTGTTTTCATAAAATTTGATAAACCTTTTGTCCTGCGCGTGATATTCTTTCATTTTCAATAAAAAATATGCCAAACGCTAAAAAAATGCCCTTAGACTCGGATCAAATTATTAGCCACTTCAGAGTCCAAAATGAGAAAATTCCCACTTTTCGCATTAAAATGTCGTTCCTTTAACATACTGAATGTCTATTGTCAGGTGTCGTATGTTCGCTGTTGTCTAAAATATTTTTAGAAAGCTACTGATATAGGTCTGAGTATTAGGCCAAACTATTTCCAGGGACAATTTGTAAGTTGAAGATTCCACGCTTCCATTGATAAAAACCTTTAAAAAAACAAGTTAACTCGCAAAGGCTATTATTTTTTCTTTTATACCTGTTAAATTGACCATCAATGAAACCAAATTTTTGATTAGTAAATTTAGGTTATGGCACGACAGTTGATACCCTATTATAAATGTTCGAGTAATTCATTTTAGACGAAAATATGATGCCTGATTGAGTCCCGTGAACTGCTAATCCTACTATCTCGATTTTCGTTTTGGAGTCGGTTGAGCCAAATTCCGACTAACTTCTGCTATTAGGTGCTAATGGTGAAGCCTTCAAGCACTTCTAACGGCCATTAACGAAATCAGCGGTTAAGTCGGCTAATGGGATCTTCTCAATTACTCATAAGCTATCTACACCCCTCTTAAACCAACGCTATAGTCCTCACATCTATTAGCATAACACCGTCGATGTGCATCGTTAGGAGAATGAAGGGAAGGGAGCAACATTCCGAGAGCCTTTCTGCAGTCAGCCATTGTCCTGCTAATGATTTCAGTCATGCATTGAGTTCGAACAAACTAAAAGAACGAACAAACTAAAAGAACGAACAACTTAAAGGGCTAAGGTAAACCTTCATATTTGAAACAAAAGTAGAAAACAATTTTGAATCAAAATTAACCCTGAAAATTCTTCTTTGCGCGTAAACTAGCTTTTGTAGAAGATAAGAAACTCATGAAAGAATGAGAACAAATGTATGGTCTTAAACATTTAGTTAAATATACATTTTAGCTGTATACATATACGAGAAGTATATAAAATCAGGAGTTGGAAACAGCAATTCGACGATACACAAGATGACTTCGAGATAGAACGTGACAGGAACATTAAGAGACACACAGAATAAACAAAACATTACACTTACAGGAAAATTTCCGGGAGTTACGCCCGTCTTCGAGGCAAAGAGAAAAAAATATATATATATATTTATATATATATATATAT
>LYUA01001805.1:112500-124023 GCA_002093875.1 Calopteryx splendens | reverse complement strand
CCCCCCCCCTCCGCTCATCCGCCTCCGCCAAGCGGCGTTTCGCTCTGGGTGCCACTGGGGTCCCCTGCGTTGGCGTCGTTCTCGTAATCGTCACGCAAGCGAAGCCCAAACACCATCTCTCCATGACAAAACCGGAAGGTGTGTGTGTGTATGATTTGACTGGTCTCTGAAACGCAGGGAGGCAACCCCTCTCGCCCACTCAGTCCCCTTGGCCGAATATTTTTTTCTTTTAGAGAATGCGATACAGTTCTCTCCGTAGGTGTCCGGAAAGTGGAGACCATCACCCTATTGGCCCTATAACGGTTCGAGCACATCAATACGCGTAGGAAAAATTCCTTCCTCCAAAAAAAATACTCGAGTTCGAGCGTTTGAATACGTTATTACCTCAGGAGCCGCTATATGGTACCGTATGCTCATGAAGATTCAAGCCTTAAATAAACGCTATTTGTTCATCGTTTGTTTTGTGAAATGGAGAATAACTGATTTCAGAAACGTTGTGTAATGAGCTGGTATTAATGATTTAATGACCGTCAAATAATCCGCAAAGTTTTGTAATTAATGGTGGCGCCATGATATACTCATCGAATTTAATATTCTTAGGTATATATGTATTAATTTTGTAAAAAATTGAATTATACCTTAATGATAACGTTTTAATTCAAATTATATATCCCATTTCAGCTTAATAGTGCTTAGTAGTGTTGACAAGTAAATTTTAAGAACATATAAGCTAAGCATTAGTACCCAAATCATTTCATCAAAAACATCATAATACACAGTTATGAAAGACATTTATAGTCCTGTTGGTATATCACAAATTACTTTAACTTTATACTTATGGTTTATTAAGCTTGACAGCTCGGGAAAGCATTGAAAGAAAAATATATAAATTCGGAAATATATTCATTCATGAAGAATTTATTATGCTGTATTAAAATTTCAAAACAAATAGTTTTATTTTCAGAAAAAGAAAATTTTGAATACTTTACTCAGACTGATTTTCAGCTAGAAATTCATATCAATTCTGTTTTTTCCACTCGAAAAAGTTAATTTTATTGTGGTAAAAATCTTTCGTGTGTGTTTATATCCGCATTGATTAATTAACAGGTAAGGTTGCGTTACTTAAAAAATACTGTCACAGCTTACGATCAACAGTACCTACAAAGCTAAAAAGAGCTAATATGTTTTTATACCATTTACGAAACGGTCTCAGGTGTAACTAGATGGAGATCCTTCATAGTTGGAGAACTAGGAGAATCAAACATGACAATTTTCAATTAAACTTTTATTTTTCAAGATAGTATTTCTAATCATTTTTTCACTAACTTGCACTTATGCGCATGACTGGGAAAAATGTGCCTTTATAACAATATCCGCTTTATTGTTGTGTTAAACTGATGTTAAAACGATATAGTTAATATGAAATACGGATTATTTTAATCATTAAGAAAGCAGTTATGAAAAGGACAAAAAATTATAAATATCTTTCTCGCTCTAATATTAAAGTTGGCATTAATTATATACATTAGGTCACGCAATGAATTTGCTTACTACTACGGAAATACGATGGTGTGCCATGTCAATCCCATTGCTAACGCGTTAGCTGCTTATCGTGATTATTTCCAAAATTCAATGTTATGCAAATAATAGACGATGGAAATTGGAATGGATTGGGTGGCTAAGAACTTCCCGCTATCCCATTTATTTATTCAATATAGTGCATAGGTATATTTAAGGATTTTAAAAACTCTGTAATAAACTAATATTATCTTCAATTAAGAACGTTAAGAAAAAGTGCCCTTCTAAGTCCCCGCTTTTGAAAAATAATCTTTGTTCGATAGTAAATTAACAAATAGTATTTAAGAATCAAATATAAGAACATATAATCACAGAGGCTAATTTATGAGCAGGTGCCGAGGTATGAGCAACCACAGGTCTAATAGGTATGTTCTGTTTATGCACTTTCGGTAAACCGTACAATCTGGGTNTAATAGGTATGTTCTGTTTATGCACTTTCGGTAAACCGTACAATCTGGGTACAGCAATAATTACAGCTTATTATGCTGTGGATAGTGAATAGAGGCATCCATGGAGTAGGTAAAATAAAAGAGAATCAGAATTAATTTATCTTAAATAAAATTTCGAAGGCCCTGTTAATATATAGATACATCAGAGAGGAAAGTATAAACATGAATAAGAGCTAATGGCCCATGAGAGGGTAAATAAGGAGAGTTTTTAAATCTTTTAGGCCAAAATTATGCCTGAAGAATAATTAAAAATAGTTTAAAAAGGGTTCTAAATTTGATCTAAAAGAGCACACTAAAAGAGAACTCACCCTTGACGGCAGACGAGAAACAGACCAAAACGCACACCATCGAGACAAAGATGACACTCCAGGACATCTTGAGACCTTTCTCGGTCGTAGAGTTCCGTACTAGTCTCATCGTTGAAATTAGTATAAGTTTTAACCAGTCAGATCTGCACAAACTTTTAGATAAGTTCCACCACCCACACTTCACTTCTAACTCCCTCCGAGGGTATACCTCTCTTCGTATATTTTCTGCAATTCTCCCCTATAAATACGGCTTCCCTTGAACAAATCAATTAACCGACGTACCCCAGCCCCCTGCAAAACTTATGCCGGCAACACACACACTTGATGGCTCCCGCTCGCAGTCCGTCGGCCGTTAAAGTCACCACGACCGTTGAAGTCTCCACGACAGACTCTGAGCCCTTTAAGGGTT
This sequence comes from Calopteryx splendens, assembly GCA_002093875.1. Taxonomy (NCBI): domain Eukaryota; kingdom Metazoa; phylum Arthropoda; class Insecta; order Odonata; family Calopterygidae; genus Calopteryx; species Calopteryx splendens. Next base: position 121,279 of record LYUA01001805.1, on the reverse strand, counting down.
GAACGTCCGCACGGTTTCCGTCAACAGATGAGACTGAAGGGAAGGCGGTCGACGAGACCAGAGGAAGCCATGCCCGGGAGGGAAGAAGGGGGGGTGAGGGGCGGAAGGTGGGATGAGGAGGCGAGGCCGGTGGAGTGGGGCGGAGCGGTGAAAGGAAGAGGAAGGGAGAAGAACGAGGGCGAACAGAACCGTGGGAGGAGGGGGTGGAGGAGAGACGGGTACGGCTTCCTCAAAGGGGAGAAGGTATATTTTAGGTGGAAGGGTGGTTAAGGTTCGACAGATAGTTTCGGAGTGTGAGGAGTTCTAGGAGGGGGGGGAGGGAGGGAAACGACGTCGCTTGGTGCCAAGAAACGGTTGAGACAGCGAAGACAGAAATTAGTGCCATTTTGAATAAAAATAGTTACATGTATGCATTCCCAATTTCATCCCTAGCAATTATTTTACTTCAGTAATTTTAAAACTGATAAATTACTTTCGCTCAAGCGGTATTACGTCCACATAATCGAAGAGATGATAACTAAATATCTTTATCGCTGCTAAAAGTTTAAAAGGTGGGCTAAAATTGATAGAAGGAAAATTGCATCAAATATGAAAGAATTTTAAGTATTCCCATCCCAATTACTCTCTCTCTCTTTCTTTCATTTGCATGAAATGCATTATAATTTCCCAATTTCATGAAACTAGGTTTCGAAGACATTTTTATCGCAGACAGTAATCAAAAGATTCATTTTAAATTATCTCTCCATCCATTAAAAACTTGTCAGAAATAAGGTCCACAAAAAATATAAATATATCTACGCATCATCATTTTAAAGGGCAGCTACATATCGGTATTACCACATAAAAAGATAGAAATGAGTTGAACAGCAGAATCCATACATGCCAAGTGACTAAACCGTGATAAATCCAGGTTGGCCAAGTTGATAAAAATTAAACTTGACGACATGAAAAGCCGAGCTGTTTCTAATTATAGAATAAATTATGCACAATTCGTGAATGGAAAAACTTCCGTGCCTAAACTGAGTGTAATGATTCATACTTATTCTGAGGCAAAAAAGGTCTTTACGACATTACTATTTTGGATTATCTGCCGACAAAAATGAAAGAAGATCGAAAGGCTTTGAAAAGTGAGCATAGATAAGGATGGTAAATATTAGATGGATCCTGATATTCACCAATATGAATATTAGCTGATTAGCTGGAAGGGCAGAATGAGAAATGAGAAGGTCCTGAAGAGAGTTGGTGAAGCGAAGCATTATAAAGGTTTCAAGAAAAAGGAAAAGGAATTGGATTGAGCACTGGATAAGAAGGAAATACTTTCTGGTGGATGTCTTGAAAGGAATGACTGAACGAAAAAGGACTCGGCAGGTGCCAGATGGTGGATGATTTCAGGGTGGAAGGTAGAATGAAGAGGTAGAGGCATGAATAGCTACTGACAATGAGTGATGACCTACACAACGACAGAACACGCTCATATTCAACAAGAACCGACTACAGGCAGGTTTTGGACGTCTCTTAAAAATTATTTCGAATCGCCTTGGACTTCTAAAACACTTATGCATAGCATAAAAAATACTTCGAAAAAATTCTCGAAAATACTTCCTTCTTCAGCCCATACCTTCTACTCCGCCATACCCTTGGTAATGTGAATACTATTCATATATACGAGATATAGATAGATAAAATTACGAGAAAGATTGAGAGCCCCAATACTTCCCATGCAATATGCAACGCATTTGTGTCACATTTCAAGCGAAATGCAACCATAGATTTCTGAGATAAAAACTTCATGAAAACTCATGAGTAGCAAAGGGCTCAGACCATCTTACACCATGATATGAAGGTGTTTCAGCACTAAAATTTAGTATGAGACAATCAATGTTCAACGTAACCTGGAATAATTTTCAAAGACAAGGAAAGTTTAAAGTCAGCTATGAACAGCATTCACAATATACCAACATACTATAATCTGCAATTTGATATGCTTTCGTAGAGACTCGTTCCCTGCATACCTCTGTCTCATCATTCACTCATTCACAAGAACCCTCTTCCATCCATCCCTAGCCTCGCGCTCCAGCCATTTTAAAGCAAATTGGAATATTTATTTCCTCTTTATTTATGAAGTATTTCCTGTATATTTTCATTTATCATTGTTTACAATATGCTTATAAGCTATCCCCTCTGAACGCAAAAACTGAAGTATCTGATATTCATTATATGAGATCAAAAAAATAACAATCACAGTCAGGACAATTCCATAAAATTTCGTCCACGTCTTTTTCTGTTGCGTAAATAATCTTTAATTTCCAGGCACACTCATTTGCTCGAAAAACGAAATTTCTAGAGCTGCCTTTATTACGTTGATTTATGCAATCGATTTTTTATTAGGTAGCAAATAACCTATACGCCTGGTTCTCTCCTGAAACTGAAATATTTGGATATTAAGTCAAATTTTGTTGATACAGTGAATGTCCTAAGCCAAAGAACCTAAATCCTAACACGACTGAACTCCTGCGCATATCATATGTTATGTCGATAAATCATCGTTTCTTAGTAATTGTGACGAAGGCAAATTAAGAAAATGATTATATTATTAAAATATTTAATTATAATATATTATAATTAAAATTATACACCACTAATTTGAAATTCTCCCACGGATAAAGGCGACAGAACTGGAAAACATGTGAAGTCAAACAAGCGAACATAGGTACAAAGAAGTAAAGCATACACAAGGCACATCCCGTCCCGCAAAAGACAAAAATAAGTAAAGTATATTATTTCGCCGACTCCCACGTACCTTCCACCCTCTTCCTATCCTTCGACTGACCCAAATACTTCAAATCCTTTCAATCCCTCCTGCCTTCCTTTCTTATCTCCGCACGCACCGACGCCGTCTAACGCCTGGATTGCCCCCAATTAGTGCACTTGTCGAAGGGGGAGGATGTGGAGGAAGGGGGGGGGACACGCGGAGCACAACACGCGTCCGCCGCCTTCACCAACCTCCGCAACCTTGCCCCTCCCCCCACCAACCGAAACGTTTTCCTGCGTATTTTCCCCTTTCTCCCCCCTCCCCCACGACATTATTTTTTGTCTCAATTCCCGCCTCCACACCTTACTCCTCTCCCAACCCCTAGACCAACCCTCGTTAGTTTTTGTTGCTTCCTCCCAAGCCATCTTTCTCCTCCTCCTCCTTCCACCACTACTCCCACCAGTGTCGAAGTGAAAAACCCTTTCCCCTCTTCCTCCCTCTCCTCTCTCTGCTAAAGTCTTGACTAACTGTACTCCGCGAGAGAGAGAGAGAGGGGGGAGAGCGAAAGACAGGAGTTAAGAGAGGTGGGTGAGCGGGAGGTAAGACGGGGAGATTAGAAAGAAGAAAATAAAACGAATTCCAAAGGGAAGAAGGGATGGGGGTAGGAACGTTATGACTGAAAAAGAAAGTACTCGAGACATTCTTTCAACTAACATTTTAATAAAAAATGCATTGATAGAAACAGATTTCTTTTTTTTTAACCATAGCGTAAACTGTGAGTAGATATAATTAAGCGTGATTGGCTGGTGATAGAAAGGGGATTCGTTTGCAGCAAGGTAGCCTAGCGAGCGTAATATTTATTATATTTTATCCAGAAAGACAACTCTGTTCTTGGATATATTTCACATAATTATTTTAATGGTGAATGAGTGCAATTTATATGACATTAAAAAAGTAAATGTTTTAAATTACAACTTCATTAGCCCCAACCGAGGGTGGCCATTTAAAGGGTCCATTTTCAGAATGTCCAGAAATTTTCAGGTAGTTATTTACTCCTTTGACTCCCACTGTATACGCTTTTTGGGGTACAAAATAATTGGCGTAATTTCAAGGAATTACTAATCGCGAGAGAAAGCGTTATCGTTTTAAGCGAAAAAAAATAGTTTCATGGTACTAAAAAACGGAGGAAATCTGCCGTTTCTGACCCTATGAAATGTAAAATAATTTCAATAAACAATTTAGGAGGCTATCTATCTAGGAAAACAGGGATAGGTTCATTAAAAAACTAATAGTTTTGATCTGATAATGTTCAGAGAGGCGAACGATAGAGGAAAGATACAAAAGAACATAACATATAAACAACGACTGCGTTTTACTCCACAAGATGATGAAAACTATATGTTAATTTCTTCGTAGATATGGTATATATTTCTGGTATTATGTTTGAAAAGAAAATCACAGTGAAGACAATGATAAGAAATAAAGGCCAGCTAATTGGTTACATTTTGAGGCACAATAGTAGCTTGCAGTCAAAATGGAAGGAATTATGGAAGGGAAGAACTACACAAGAAAGCAATGACGAATTAACTAGAAATAAGTTTGAAGGGAATACGACGGACACACCAATCCTTGTTTTTTTATTAATCCTAATCCACATTTGATGTTGAGCCCTAGGTGAATCTCTCATGAATTTTAACATTTTATTGTTTACTGGGACTCCAGGTTAGTGAAAGATGGTATATATTTTAATTTGAATTGATTTGGAATGCAAGACGGCGAAATGTTCCACAATGGCAACAAATATGCGGCTGTCTAAGGAAAACAGATCAGTTGCATCTTACATGGCGTACTATCTAACAGAGAGGCATTCGTTTCTACTGCTTTTCTTATATTCAAAATAAATTTTATGTTAATTTTACTGCAGTTTATCCTTTCCAAGGGGGCGGAGATTGAAACACAAGGGATGCAGAAGACCTACGCGCAATGCCCATGGATTCCCAAATACGTGCATCTATGTAAAAATTATATTTCAGCTCATCCTGCTGTGGCTAGAGGGTTACGCTACACTGAAACAGGTTTAATATTTTACTTCATACACACATGTAATGATTCCCAAATGAACACACCTTCCTCAGGCCCATAAACCTTTTTAGTATAAATATTGACCCAGCAAGGAACGCACTTCACGTCCGAGTGCATATAAATATGTTGTAAACCGATCGATTTCGTTTTAAATGACGTCCGTTATCGTGAGAGAAATTCCTGTGCAAAGAAACTAGTCGTTCTATTAATTTTACTTTCATTCCGGGTGAACAGCTATGCGGGTAGTTACGAGAATCGAAAGAATGGCAGCGCCTGAGAGTTTACATTTTTTAAATTGTACACCTGTATTTAGAGAATTGCTTTGAAGGGTCAACGCCCCAGGCATTGCTCAAGAGATACCTATGGATCCATTTCGTAACGGAAAAGAACAGCTGCCTTTCATTGTTCTAATTTTAAATGTATTATATGAAAAAAGAAACTCAATGAAGCATTAAATTTAAGTTTTGAGATAAAAGGGCTGAATGTTAAAGAGTATTTAACTCTTTCTCATCAATATGGTAAGCATACGAATTATCTACCCACTTATTTTTTTAATGAAAAACTTACGGTCATTACACTCAATATTTACATATAATATTACACTCACTTTTACAAAGCAAGAAGTAAACCGGGCTACACCGAGGTCATCGCTGTGACAATTTTCAGTGTTTTAAAAAATCCTCAAATATAGATCACCAGTGATACAAATATGTTCCATTGTTCTAATGAACACGGTATTCAACCAGAAGTTCTGTTTGGTAAGTGAGGGTAAAGCTCACCCAATGATAAGCCCAACGGCGAGTAAAATTCACACATCAGGGTAGGGGGGGCAGTTCATTTCCCTGTACTGCCTGTAATTTCCCAGGATGACCTGGTACCCGAAAAATGATACAAAGCTCGGGTAAAGCTGAGGGCGCCAAGAGGCGTCACCCGGGATCGAAACCGGCCCCTCCAGTTAGTAGCTCAGCGCCACTGGACTACCGCGCCCCTTAATGAAAATGGTCACCTTCGGGTTGATTACTGTGATGAATGAAAGAAAAACACCCAAAAAATGCGTTTAATCTAAAATTATCAATGAAACGAAAACTGGAGTTCCAACTTATTTATTCAAAATGCGTATTTGAATACATATATGACGTATCTAACATATGCATAGTTTTCAAGGGTCAAAGGGATTATTCACCGTGTTTCCTATCTCATCAGATTTAAAAAGTCATCAGGTGTATTAGATAAGTGTTTATTCAAGGTCATATGTACACAGTAAATAAACATATAGCAGTATTCTATGTAAATCATTAAGTCCGATAATTTTTCAGTAACAAACCGCTACTGCTGTCAATGCGTACCGACGGACCACTTTTTTCCCAAATAGGTTAATTTTTCCATTACACCTAGCTCATTTCCACCTAGAAAGACGAGGTTGTAAATTTCCCCATTCCCAGAGAGTTCTACTCCCTATTTCAGGCCCTCTTCGTACCTAGTATTCGCAAGAGGACGACGCACAACCCAAGGACCGAGACAAAATAGGAGAGCAATTTTGGCTTGGCTTTTTAATTTGAGGCAATTTAATGCATCGCCAGTGGTGCTTTCACTCATTTTCCCAGAAAAGGGCGCACAAGAAGCAGCCAATAAGGACTCTCTTTCGTTCAATCCTACTCGACCTTCTTCTCACCATGCGCACCATAATATTGACAAAATGTTGCATAGAAATCACTTGAAAAAATGTTGGCACATAACGGCTAAATTAAGGAAATTGTTAAGGAGTCGTACCAGGAAATAATAAATTCTATTTTGGAAGTATGACTTGATTTATCCACGAGAGGTCAACATTTCTACTATATTTCATTTTACTTACCTAAACGAGCTTTGGATGAGTTGTGTTATTAATGCGCACAAGGAATTGCATCTAACTGATCTTACTGTAACGTAGGGTGATATATAATTATAAAGACCTCTCAAACCATCAGTACTTATACAGAAACCAGGGGTTAAAATATTCTCAATTTCAACTATAGGAGAGTATGTCCTTTTGACATTAAAATAAAACTTTGAACTAAGGAAACTGAAGAATTTATTTTTACGGGAGGAGGGATACTTGAAAAAACTAATACCTGTTTTTTAGTTCAAATTCTAATTTTTAATTCATAATGGCGTGATCTCCTTTAACTAAAGGTAAACAATTTTTTGTGCACGGAAGAAGGAATGCTTGTAAAAATTATGTTCACACATTGGAATTAACAAAGGTCAATACCCTAAAATTCTAGAATTTTGAGAAGAGCCTTTTAAAAACATAAATGGATACTCTTAGGCACCAATTTCAGTCCGTCCCATCTGTTTACAGCAGCAAAATGACTAACAATGGCATGAAATCAAAGCGTATTTTGTTACACGATCCTATTTTCATTCATAGTTTGCCACAAAATTTTTTTTATTTCCATGTTAGAGAAAATGATTATGCGCCGGAAGCCGAACTACAATTAACAACTTTGACATCTCTGAATAGCTAGTAGTATCTTTTCTCATGCGTGTTTTAAAATTTTAAAATCAATTTGATTTGTTTCTTTTGCACCAATCAGGGTGAATGGCACTAATGAGTTATCACGATATCACTTAATGTTCCAAGAATTTTCAATACCCTCTCCCTTCCGTTTACAAAGACCGCTCGCTCTTTCCCAAAGTGAGTAATTACATGCGAGAAAGCGAAGGGGCAAAAAGTTGACTATGTGACTCTCGACTTCTGCCCTCACGCAAAGGATCAAAACGAATATCTCTTGAAGGAGAGTTTTTGGCACATCCGGGAATCATTCATGAGGGAGAGAAAAGGGAGTGAGAGCAGTATTTCTTCCATTAGCATACCCTCGAGGAATTGATACATTTAAAACGCCACTCTCACGCAATTGTAATAAGCTCTTTTGAAAGAGCAATGAACCTCGCTCATCAACAGCCTCTAGCTTTCAACTAATATAAATACTTAATTTTCAAGATGATATGAAAGTTTGAAAAAGAATTTAAAAAACATGCATTTCCGGAGATAGTTTCAGGTTAGTGAATGAGATCATCTACATCTCCATTCGCACATATTTTTAATATATTGGTGAAAATATCCGGAGAATCGCGACGGAATTATAACCGTCATTTTTTTTAAAAGAACTGAATTGATTGATTAAATAAAGAGCCTTTATACTGTGCCTGTGCTCAGGATCAGGGAAAAAATATGTATATATACATATTTTTAATGTCAATATGCATACATATGTATATAAATTTATGTGTGTATATATATATATATTTATATACGCACATAAATTTATGCACATACAATTATGCACATACATATGCACATGCATACATGCACATACATTAAAAACTTCGTAAACTGCTCTAAATTGCATTAAGAGCAATCACACAAGCTGCCTTAAGAACTTAGAACTTGAGAATTTTCGTAGCAGAAATCAAATATTCGAACTAAAACCAAACTTCGCCATGTAAATCCACAGTTTTTTAATAGATGAAAACTAGTCTCAGAAAATTAATAAAACGAAATTATGGTAACAAATATCCACGGCCAAAGCGTACCCAGCGCAACCTACCTCGTGCATTTTTACCGATTATCCGCGTCTGACATGAACTAACTACCTGCTCACTTTGACACCATGCATGCTCTCCACAGTAGCAGAAACAATTGATTATCTACGGCGAATTAGTAAAACCCGAATGGATTTATCCCAGAAAGGCTTAAAGTAGGCTGTATGTATCCTTACAAATTATAGTGACTCTTCTTTTTCAAGCTATAAAATTCAGTGGAAAGCCACAGTTCACCACTCAGCAACACAAAAACTCAAAAGTTAAATTTGGATCTATTACCAATATGTAAGCCCTTGATTCTTCTACCATGACCTTTTCTACATATTTATTTAGACAGAATGTTTACTTTCAAAACTACGT
>LYUA01001805.1:65945-76757 GCA_002093875.1 Calopteryx splendens | reverse complement strand
TGAACAGCATGATGCGTATATATTGAGTGATTTAGTGCATTTTTTATTTTTAGAGCAGTGAAGCAGGATTTAAAGACATGATCCTTATTTATTTTACGTTACTGACTGAAGAATAAAACTTCATATTCCATGCACGATATAGTAGTTTTCAACCATTACTTTGAGAAAATTGTTCCCAACCATTTGTATCATTTTCCACAACTATCATTTAATAAAATCTGAGGTCCATCGTCCATTTTATCATCATCTGAAAAGGTAATATTGCTTAGGTATTATGTGGTGAAAGGCCCTCAAATATGCTGCTAAAATACTATAAATTTTTTGTTAGAATTTGTATAATTTTATTGTTAAATTAATTATGCAAACGTTTTAAAATTTATCAGAAGTCACTTCCAGTCAGTCGAGTTTTCTTCTATGTCCTTAAACATTACGTTTTCTCTAATAGTGCAACTGATCTTTTGGTAAGACCTTGTCTTCCAAACCCTTATCTTGGGGTTTTTACTCGATGGTGGCACCCTTATTGAATGACAAACATTTGAGTTCTCTGATTTATTATGCAGACATTTTTGGGCACTATTCTTTACACGAGCGCCTACGTTGGTGCCTGACTCCTGAGCTCCCAGAAATCTGCTGGTTTTCCCATGATTTAATGTATTCACTCACATCTGCGATCCCCGTCTACCTTCCCTACCTTTGAGGAAGGCCGACGAGTTGAAGTCCATCTGAGGTTCACTAAACTTGAAGGAAAAGGAAACAGGATGTCTCCTTTCTTGCTCAGAAGTTCCAGCCGAATATGGTAGGGCAACAAAACTGGTAGGTTAATCTTGGTTTAGGAAAAACACTTCTCTCAGGGATAGTTGGAAGAAATGGTAGATCATCGGTCGCAATGAGATCAACTCTTTCATCTACCTGTCTTAACATAGGGTCATGGTGAAATCCCATTTCACATTCTCGGTGACACAGATCTGAGTTAATGCGACCGACATAATAAATTGAGATACTAAGTATCACGCCAGCTTCATTCTATTGTAAATTGAGTACTATCTCCTACTGGATTAAAGTCCAATTACATTCCAATACAATTTATCGTCATATTTGGCATATCATGAATATTTATCCTACCTATTATATCGCTCCATTACACCTCCATAGTGCACATTTCACATTATCTCGGTAGCAACCGTAACCTAGTTTTACTTATTTATGACTGTGATTCAAAATTTATAAAATACGTAAATTATAAAGACAAATGATACTAAATACATATTATAATGAGGAGAAAACAATAATAGGCAAATCAGATTTTAATCATTATTAAATAAATTAACACGAACACGGATTTAAATGAGGTGTAAAATTAGTTTATTCCATGTGTCATTGTTGATGAAATTAATATGTAATTTCTTTAATTTCAACTCGTTGCATAGATATCAAATAGAATTACATCTTTCTTCATCCCCAGTACCTTCATCTCTGGTCCTATTCTTTCATTATTTTTTTTAATAATAATATTTCGCGATAAGGAATAGTGTATTGAAATGAATTCCACGTTGCCATGTAAGAAGTAGGTAGTACTGGTGGTACTGGTAGTACAATTAAACTGACGAAAGTCTCCAACGAAATGGGCGTCATATCATTCTATAGGAAAGACAATTTTAATTCGAGTATTCCCGCAATATTTCACACTCTTCATTTGCTTCCCGCTGGTGAACACCCGATGGATAAATATAACGCCGATATGAATACGGATTTCACGCATTGCATCAAAGTTAAGACGAAGATAAGCATCGCCGGAAATTTCCTTTATGGAGGAGCAGGTGGCTTGATTACGTCTTTTGGAAATCCCGGAGAAGCTGGCTCACGTCTTAGGTAGCAATATTCCCAGAACTTAAGATACTGGAGTTAAAAGTCCAGGCGGATCCCTGACCAAGAGAAAATACGCGTCAGTTCTTCATGCAATGGAATATTTGAAATATTTTTCGAGATGAAAATAGTGACCTTTCTTGAAAGTTACACGGACCTTTTGGCAGAACCACTAATTTTACAACGTAGTTATATTTCCTTCATCCAGCCATTCAGATGAAATGTTGGAGTGCAGTACCAATGAATCCATTAGTGCACAACTACATCTAATTCTATATTAGACATCGCCGTATACCTCAACGAAGTCTGGTGATCGGGTGTTAGGACAACAGGGGTAAAGATAGGAGTAAAAAAGAATTCTGTAGAGGAAATGTGCGATCGCGAATCGAAGAAAACTCAATGAATTTTAACACTCTCCAAGCGGAAGATATGAGCGATATGTCTTATCTTGTTACTATGACCTGATCTTTCCAAAGTAGTTAGAGTCTTGGATCATCACAGTTTTAAAAGTAAACAAAAACGATTGATTCCTTCGCAATATGTACAATCTAGCAACACGTCATTTGCGATTAGAAATTTCCCTCTCCATATTTTTCTATGTATTTCCAATCTGGACAGATTTTATTTGACTTATTTTCTAACTCTTGAATCCAACCGTTTGTAATGGGTCAATGTAATCTCACCTGTTTGTGGAGTACTCAAATTTGGGTCTGAGAGAGAATAAGTTTCCTTAGCTCTTTCATAAATTAGCTATCAGGCACTACCGGCTTTACAAATGCTATTTTCAGTATTACTACATTCACAATCTGGGTGTTTCCCTTGGAAGACTTTTTTTCATCGTGAAAACAAAAAATAATACCAGGAACGAAGGAAACGGTGATAAATGCAGCTTAGACTAAGGTATACACTTTACTATATTAGATAAATTGGGAATAGAACGGTAGGCTACAATAAAGTGATAACATTAAATATCTGAAGTCTGAAACTTAACTTACTCATTAAGATAAAGAATGTCATTATCTGTCATTTTTTCTGGAACAAGTAGATCAATTTCTGTAGGGATTTACTGAAAAATGTTAATTACTAGAAAATATACCAAGTAAATATTTTCTTGGATATGCATTTCATATGTCTCGTTCAAGAAAAAATATATTTTTTTTAATTTTCTTCATCAAAATGTCGCAATTATACTTTTTCCTCCATTGACTTCCATATTGTTACTAAAAATTTATATTAATTAAATATCTAAAATGTATACCTGCATTGCAATATCTTTTTTCAAATGATATGAACATCGCACTGCAGGGTTGACTTAGTTCAAGGTTAGTTCCCTGGCACCTAAAATAACCGACTCAGTTTTCAATTGATTTTAACGAGAAACTGTCGATTATTTTGTTGCCTGGAGTAGTAAACAATTAATTCATTCATGACTCACTCATTCATTCATATGGATTTGAAAATTCCACTGCTATTAAGCTCCAGATGAAGGGTCGAGTCGTTGGGGCTACAGGACGTGAAACCATTTAGAGCAGGGGCTGGCATCGGTGCCTATAGGTATTTCGAGAGATACTGAGGATTCTTGTCCTAGGTATTGGCATCTAGAGTTTGGACCTCAGGCACTGGTCCCGAGGTACCGGTACCCGTGGCAGGGTTAGGTTTCTTGACCTAGGTATCCTTGATTGAGTCCGCCGATTGATGCGGCGAGGACCTTTCCGACGGAAAATTCATACTTAATTCAAATGTATGTACTGCGGCATAATGCTCATTGAAATGCTTATGATAAGGAAATGTAAGAAGCTTCATATGCTCACTTTCCAGCAAGTAAACGGTGTTAGACTTTATTAGATCTAGCTTCAGATTTCCCGAAGGAAATGTTGGTTTTTAGAACTTAAGTGGTAGTGAACACATCCATGTTTTTGAACCTCTTCCAAAACCGTTCGCTCGTATCATGCGCATCCTGGAAATCGAATGAATGTACTTTCCTTTTTTTTTAATAAAAATCCTGGAACTAATTGTGGACCCTACTGAACGCCGTGGCTATTTCTCGATGACTGCAGTGGATCTAAAACTCATCGTCACACAAAATCGACGACATATATTAGGATACACCTAGGATAGTGTAAGGAAATCCTGGAGGATACCTCCAACTCTCAAAAAGGAACATTAATCTTGCAAGACGGTGGTGAGGGGCGCTTCAGGGAATCTACTGTCAACTTTGGCCATGTAATTCATGCCTCAACAATCCTGAAGGGGGGAGCCCTTTAGTGACAGCGACAATGAATGCATAGCGATGCACGAAGGATCCACGGACACACAAGAGGAGCCACGGAATGCCTACGTTCCAATTATTTTCGAACACTTGAAGCCCTGAAATTTTAATGCTGTCCTTTCATAAATGTATTTTCGTCCTATGATGATACTTTTATTTTCCTGTATTAAGGATTTTCGCAGCTCTCAAATTTTAAAAAAAATCGGAAAAAGATTACTTCCTACGCTGGAAATACGTTAATTTAAAGTGCATCCAGAGAACTGTAAAAATTACGACAAACAAGAGGATCAGGTTGTTGCGGTGGCTAGGGTTCTGGCTTTACACCCAGAGGTCCCGGATTCGAATCCCAACGGACGCATTTTTTGTCAGTGGTAACCCGATCCCTACTTGTGTGCTATGTGGAGAGCACTTCAAGTTCCACTTGGTCCGTCGGATGGGACGTTAAATCGTATGACCCTTGGCGCCTTTCGTATGGAGTAGGCTAATCCCGATGCCGGGTTTCTCTCCACCCTTCTTCCATTCACTGGAAATCCTTCTTCTACCATATTAGCCACCTATCCCTAATGCCAGAGATGTACTCAGCTGTTAGGTCGCCTCCCCTAATAACTACTACTATTACCTACGTACGACAAGGAAGAACAGTGAGTCAATGGATATTAGTCTTGGCGACTAATGCCGAAATACACACCCCTCGCAGCTACGGAATCACTAATAGGAAACTCGCTTTATGAAATATAAAGAGGCCAATACATCAACCATTTGTTGACGTAAAATAAAATTTAACCAAAGTCGTATATGGGCGTCGAAATCCAATAGGCAAGTCTAGATAAATTTCACCAACCTATTGCATGCTCCTGAAAAGAGGATAAGCTTGAAATCATAAAAGGGAGAGAATATTTTTACAGACTTCATAAATGGGTCACAAAATCATCTTCCCGATAATCTTCAGTGCCACAGCGACTGAATATCGCTGAAGTGATGAAATGGAATGAACTTCCTTGCGCCTTATCTGTAAATTACGAGTATTTAAGGAGCATCTATATTGAGCCTACGTGGTCTGATGAGAGCGAGATATTAGATTACAGTTTTTTTCTAGATAATGAATCACTCCAGGGTCTGCGAAACTCATTCGCTAATCTATGGCGAGAGTGTACTAATTTTATCCTCCGTGTCTAGCATGGAAAATTAGGTGCGTTGACTATTAGTTTTCAAGAGCAAATAATCTAAACTCCACTGGCAAGGAAAAAGATACTCGCCCTCTACTTTCCATACAATTTTTTTCATGACACATATTAAAAATAAGGACGGTAAAAATAATATATTAATTTTAATATTTCTAGTGACACTTGTTTAAAAACATTCTATTTTGTCTAGTTTTCAGCTATTCACCTGCCATCAACATCTGTTTTACGGCTGAGCATCATTGAAAGAATATTTTTTTAAACTATGCTTCTCTCGGTGATGTTTTATAATTTTTGATATTATTTTGACTCCAAAAAAGGCTATTTCACTCATATTTTACTGAGAGAGATTCCATCGTCATTGGCTGGAGTAGCTGAAGTCCCACGTACTTTATGCGCACTAATAATTAGCTTCACCCATCTAACTATAACAACCACTTGACCATCCGTGACCTAAAACCCAGTCGCAATCTTCCCAATTAACATTCACTAGTGCGAGGAAATTTCCGCAGAGTCGTGGTACGCTTACACAGCGAACTGGATTATCAAGTTTGCTTGTGGTATGACTGATAATAAACACTTTGACTAGCGTATTTTTGGTTTAACTTAGGTATCTTAGCAATAAATTTATGTGGCATACCTCACCAATCTGGGTTTATAGATAATTGTGATGGCTAAATTACTAGGAATATTAGATGGATACCTCTTTTTGAAGAAATCGAGATTTTTTATGATAGACCACAGTGGGATGACAGGTGTATAAATTAAAAATTACAAAGGAACTTAATCCATGGGCATGTGAAGTGCTGAAATGGCCTTGGATATTTATTTTTTTTTAATTAAAATTTGATTAAAAAGAAACCGTTCTTGCACCTCTTAAATACGCTACGGCCTGAATGATCATTTTTTGGCACCGACACCTTCTCTGAGAACCCTCTTAAATGGGTTGAGCTGACCCTTGAGGGAAAATAATAAAAAAGAGACTTTACAACATAAAATAGACCTAATGACTAGTTCATTGCTCGGACCATTCATCAATGAAACATAACACGTACAATATCCATAATGAAGCAATCAAATAAAATATTTTCGTACAAATATCTATTCAGTGAACATTTAACCCTTCATCTTTTCCTTCAATCCATTCTCTCACTCTCTTTTCCATTTATTTACCTCATATCACATCACCGCCTTTCCAACGGTTTCCGTCGTCTTGCCGATGAGTGCTTATATGTAGTTATACATAATCGAATCTTCAGTGAAGGGCGTACTTTAAGGAGGAAGAAATTCTTTAAGGGCGGTTGTGCACAACATTTCAGCTATAGCATAGCTGTCATCTGCAAACGTATTAGCTTCTACGTTTGTGAATCACCTCAATTGAATGTAAAAAATAGATAAATGCTACGTTAACATAGACATTTCGATTCAGATCGGTTCACTGCTGGAGTAGTTTCTGCAATTATTCTGATTCCTGGAAAAAATGGCATGTTTTCCGTTTCTGTTAAAAAAATGAAGGTGTAACTGAAGTAACTTGATAGTTCTCATTTCGCAATTTTACCAAAATGACCCTGCATACTTAATATTTAAATACAGCTAGGGAAATAACTCGATTGCCACCGCTGCATTTAAGATGCTTTAATGACTGCGGTCAAACCACACGGCGAAACTGTGCATCCTAATATCCATTTTATGGAAGGCATCCATGCCCGAAGTGAGATTAGAAACCACGATCTTTGGGTTAGCCGATGAGGGCGTAATCCATCAGGCACCCTTGATGTCATTCCCCTTTATACTGGTACTCGCTATTGACTCAGTGCCATTTATTTATAGTTGCTCGTTTTTCCTATTCCTCTGTTTTAGTTTCCTTGATCACGTTCTTTTAATTTCCAATGTGGTGCACGGTAAGTATTTCATCGGTTTCAGTGCCTTACATTCCACATTATTTACCCTGCTTCGTTTGCTTGTTATAAAAGCCTGGGTCAGAGGAAGTAAAGACTACTCTTTTCATTCATATAAGTAAACAATATATACCAAATAGGCATTTGACTCTAAGACTCGTCCGCAGTTGCCTCACAGTCACGCGGTGGTAAGGGGATATAGATAACAAGTTAGGTGAGAATGGAGTGCTCTAAAAATGTGAAAATCCACATCATTAAATTGCATTAAATGCACTAAATTATAATCTACTCTTTAAGAAAAAAATGGAGGTGAAAAGGAGGAGGAGGACCCAATCGAAGGGGGAGGGGGGAGCAAGTGAGGGATCGGGAGAGCGAGGCAAAGGAGTAAAGGGGGACAAATGGTACTATTCGCGTAAAGAACACTTCTGGTCAGGCGCAGTGAAAAATTTTGAGATTGTTTCTTCGAATAATGTTTAATATGTCACATGAATATTACCTTATAGCAGAAATATTTAGAAAGGCAAAATCCTGGAATGCTAATCTATTAGTGGTTCGTTATTAATGGATGCTGGTTAGCTGTGAATTAAAATTTCAAGATGTAATTTTCGCAAAAACCTAAATTTAAGAGTAGATATTTAAAATAATACTTTATGATTTTTTATTTCATTTGATACCCTTTATGTTTATTAACACAGATTATAGGCAGGATTCTCTTCTAAAAGTACAAAATTTGGATGCACGCATAGGTTTACTATAATGCAATAAATTGTGATTTCGACATAAAGTTTGATTCAGTATTTTTTAATACCCTATTAAGAAAATCAATCAGAGTCACCAGACGAATCGCTATTAATTGCAAGGGTGGTGCATTTATCACTTTAACAGGTACTTACATACATGTGGAGATAACTTATCTGGAGCAATATAAGGAATCTATTGATCGTCAACGCCACTGTTGTCGATAGTTCGTCCTAGCGCAATGGCATTCCTAGCAATGAGATATTTCGTCCTTATCTCACAGCTGCTGCTGGTGGTCCATGCCCACGCTACTGGATCGCTGCCAAGGGGCTCACCGAGGGCATTTTGCGATATCTCTAAGTGCCAATTGCCGGCATGCCGCTGTTCCGGTACTGGTGTTCCAGGAAATATCAATCCCAAGGCCGTGCCACAGGTTGTATCAATTGTTACACCGAGTCTTTCTCGAATGTCTATAGTACAACTCATCCTTAAATTCAAATATACCCATAAAAAGTGCAGCCTCTCTTAGAGAGACAATAGTAGTTAGGGTGCAGTGCGTTCAGCCTAGAAATGAGCTCCCTCAAGGCTTAATGTAATACAGAGGTAAAGAATATAAGTGGTGGGCAAAATAAGTAAAAGTTGTACCAACGCCAAAAATGACAAGGGAAAAAATGAAGACCAAAGGAAATAGTATGTCAGCGGATTAATTTGGCTATGTTAAAAAATAACGTTGTGAGTAGTGGACCTATGAAATTCAAATTTCAAGGGAATTTTAAATTTTCATCAAGGTTCATTGCATTCGAGCAGAGTTATAACATTGCAATAAAACGAAATCCAGAAAAGTGGAAGATCATATCGTATTTATAAACAAATAATCAAAGTTAATAACCAAAAGTTTTAGGGATAACTTCAGGAATCAGGCATACCTAAAATCATCAGGAAAATTGTAGAAGTCGCTACGCTAAGTTACGAAAAACAAAAACATTTGTCACCATTGAGGCTTTAGCTATATTCTTAGGATATATATCTCGTAGGAGGGTTTTCTCTTACTTCTATTTAAAAATATTCAAATACTTATCATTGGATATGTTATATAAATAAGAATCGTGCTAGCATTAATTTCGTTTGAAAACAAATCTATTAAAAAACTATCCACTTAAAAACATGAGCTAACATTTATTCATATCCATTAAATATTTTTTTCCTATTCTAGAAATAAGAACAGTGATAGCACAAGTTTCGTTTGAAAATAAATCTATTAAAACTATTCACTAAAAATCCTAAGCTAACGCTTTTTCATTCAAATTATAAATATTCTATCTAAGAATTTATTGACGTTAGCAATTTCTTTCAGCGTTCTAAATCTCTAAAAATTGCACCTTGTTAGTTCACAGATGTCAGTTCGCAGCAAAGGATGCACCCACACGCAGGAATGCAATGTTCGTTTAATATATGCAAACGTTTTAAATAACTTTTCTTCAATCTTCATAATTGAAACATAGAAATGCAATATTGTGTATTACACAGTTGCAGATGGCTTATAACCACAAAAAACCTTGATAAAATGTACTCCCAGGATAACTTTATATATTTCCCTAACCATGTTTTTTTCTCTTTCAAAATTGGTCATTAGATGGTCCTGCTGACGTACGATGACGCAATTACAAAAATGCTATTCAAAGATTACTACCAAAAAATTTTATTCGATCGCCAGAATCCTGACAAGTGCAACATCTCCGCCACTTTTTTCACCACTCATGAGTATAACGACTACGCAAAAACGAACTGGCTGTACAGACAAGGACACGAAATTGCATTACACAGCATTACGTAAGAAATTTTCAATTAATTTTTATATTATTCGAGTCTTATCAAATTCAATTTAACCTTTTGCAGATATAGTCATCAGACTGCAGACAGCAACCATTGCCTTCAAGCACATTGATCTGAATAGTGTCCCTTATTATAAACGCAAATGATTTAAACCTTTATGTGATCACTGATATATAAATCTAAAAAAAATCCTTTTGACTGTATTTATGATTGGCCTAGAACCCATTTGGAACAATTTTGGAAAATTGGGAAAGAAGGGGTCATTAAAGCAGTTAGCATGAATTCATTAGCAGGAAAACCTGCATCCACTACAATACCAAAATCAGATATTTGCAGGGGAATGGTAATATTCAGGCGATCTTACTCTAATTAACAAAATGGGGAAAAATAAACATAAAATCTTCTCTGTGACATCATGCGACGGCTTACCAACGCATTAACTCATGTTTCACAATAAAAATTTTGTGCTTACATCGTGTAACAGGCCAACGCTAATCGCAAATACGCGTAAAAATGTGCAATAAAGTGTAAACATGTTCATACTTGATAATCTCCATATTTCCTTGCTTAAATGTTTAGTTCTAACGACTCTTTCGAATATTTCTTTACTAGGCATCAGCCTGGGACTGAGTACTGGATGGATGCCTCAGTAGAGACACTTAAAAAAGAATTTATCGGGCAAAGGGAAATAATCAACAAGTTTGCTTTGATTCCAAATGAAGCAATGAAGGGTACCCGAGCTCCATTCCTTCAAATGGCGGGAGATAATACTTACGAAATGATTACTCAAAATAACCTGGAATGGGATTGCTCATGGCCGACAAGCCAATTCAGTGACCCTCCGATGTGGCCTTATACTCTGGATTACACTTCAAATCAGGTGGGTAGTATCTTGTAAAATTATTTAATGAATGAAGCGCTTCATACCCCGTATTAAATATCACTCAATATCTTGATTTATCACTAAATATATCATCGCAGTAATCAACCCGAAGGTCGGTTTGGTAGGTGAGGGTAGAGCTCATCCAGT